>JACCIE010000304.1:0-27238 GCA_018906755.1 Sycophaga agraensis | reverse complement strand
CCCCCGCCACGTCCGCACTCACACTCGGCGCAACACCAGCATCCACGCGGGGATGCGCTTGGGGGTGGCTCTCCCGGATCCGCCGGACTCCCATGCTCGCCAACCACGCTGCATGCGTTTCACCACAACGGGGGCAAGTATTAAGTGTTTCTCCCAAACGCCCACAGTTGTGGCAAAACACCGAGTGCAGGGGCCGGGGACAATCTACGCGATGGTGCCCCCTCCGCCAGCAACGGTGGCATGAGCGTGGTGGCGGATCAACGGCCGGATCAACGGGCACGTCCATCCTCCCACGAAAAATGCAGCCCCAGCCCAACTCACCGGGATCACTTGCTTGCGCGGATCGACCGGTGGAGCACTTGGACGAGACTGCCTTCTCCACGCGACTCACGGCCTTAAGGCCGGACACTACCGTCTCCCACCCGCGCGCCTGCCCTCCCGAAGTCGGAGACCGCTGGCGAGCTATCTCCACATAAGGAGCGCTCTCGACCAACGGCCCCTTCGGGTCGCTACACCCCCCAGCACCACCCACAATTTCCCTCCCCGCGCCTACCTCCTCCTCTTTCGTGAGGTGACTCGCGCTCGCGCTCGCGATCGCGGACGCGGACGCGGGCCCTCCCTTCTTCGTCCTCTTCCGCCGCTTTCTTCTTCCCGCGGGACGCTCCGATATCTGCCCCTCTGCTGATGTTGTGGCCGGGGGCAGGAGTACGCCTGAAGTCGCTTTCTGCGGCAGTGCCTTGTACAGGCGCTCAAAATCTTCATCCGCAGGCGTCGAGCTCGAGAAGTAGTCATCCATCTCGAGCTGACGTCGCGGATTCCACTTGAGGGCGGCGCCTCGCCATAAGCCTCTGCCGCATAGCCTCCTCCCGACGCAAATCCTCGGAGTATCCGGCGGGAAGATGTTGCGCGGGGCCTCTTCTCGCCCTGCCGGAACCTCCATGGGCTCGACGACAGGGCTGGCCGGCTCAACCGCTGCCACCGCTACTTCTACGACGGCCGCCTGCCCGTCACCCACGAGCGGCGTAACCGCCGTGATGTCGCTGTTGCCGGGCGCCGTCGTCTGCAGCCCTGGGTCCGCAGATGTTGATGCGGCCCCGCCGCTCGTCACCTCTGGCTCCTCCATATCCTCGTCCGAGGCGTGGATGAGCAGCGCGTCCTCCTCATCTGTCGGGACGCTGTCCCGGCGAGCTTGCAGCTCCAGCCGGAGCAGCTTTTCGAGGCACTCCTCATCTCCCTTACCGTTCTCCACCCCCGGAGCTGGCTCGACGGGGATGTCTTCCTCCATTCCTCCACCTTCTGCCACCTGCAAAATGGAAAAAAATTAGTTAATATCACGCTAATCACTACACTTACACTCAACCTCTACCACGACACAAGAACAGATACTGACTTCCGACACTTCGTCGGTCGGCACGTTAGCTCGCCTCGGTGGTATATATCGCTTTAGGTGCTGAATATGCACCTTAGAAGTCTTCCGGCCAGCATCTTCGAGAAGAAAGACTGTATCACCAAGCACTTCTTTAATCTCGAAGGGACCAAAATATTTTGGTGCCAGCTTACCGGAGACTCCCTTCGCAGCATCCGAAAGCGTGCTCTCGCGCCTCCATACGAGGTCGCCCACCTGAAACGACACGCCTCTTTTATTGCGATTATACGCGCGGGCGTTGCGCTCCTGGGATGCATCGTTATGCTTCCTCACGAGATCCCAAAGAACGTCCAATCGTTTCAGACGGTCAAGCCAATGCTCAGGGTCCGCACGAACAACTACCTTCTCTCCCTCAACTTCACGTCGCAAACTCTTCACTGGCTGTGGGTGGCGCCCGTAATTCAAGAACGCCGGCGAGACCTTTGTGCTAGCTTGCACGGCCGTATTAATTGCATGTCGGAACTCATGCAAGTGCTCGTCCCACTGTCGATGATCAGCCTCGACGAACGTGGCAATCATCGTTTTTAACGTTCTATTTGTACGCTCAACCGGATTGGCTTGGGGGTGATAGGGAGGCGTGGTTACATGCTTCACACCAAAATCCTCCAACATCTCCCGGAGATGCTTATTAACGAACTCTGTACCATTGTCCGTCAATAAGAACTCGGGAGTCTCCCACCTAAATAACACCAACTCTTCAAAAGCTTTCGCCACTGCCTTCCCGTTAGCCGCACGCAATGGTTTCAACTCAATCCACCTCGTAAAAAGATCCTGAAACACTAGAATGTATTTAAATTGGCTCTTACTACGAGGCAGCTCCATCACGTCTGCAGCCACCACTGCCCATGGCCTCTCCACGATTCGCTTACCCATCAGCCCTTTAGGACCCGCCTGAGAGACTTTATAGCGCTGGCATTCGCTACACTGCTGCACGTATTCACGCACTTGGTAGTAAAAACCAGGCCAATAATACTCCCTCCTTACCCTGTCATAAGTCTTCTCGATTCCAAGATGACCCGACGACGGGTGGCGATGTGCCTGCTCGATCACTCCAACTCTATACTCGTCTGGTACGACGAGTCTCCACCCCTCCTCTTCAAACGAGATCGGATCCAGGATCTCATCAGTAGAATAACGATAAAGCATGCCATCTATCACTTTCCATCCCGGAAATTTTCGAGGCCAACGCTGAATCTCGTTTATTCTGTCATGATACCAACGATCCGAGATCGTCTCAAAATTCGCCACAATCGCAATCTCTCTATCGATCCCTCTAGAGAGAGCATCAGGAACCTTGTTGAGTGCGCCTTTTGTATGCACAATCTCGAAATCCCACTGCTGCATCTCGAGGGCCCAACGCGCTAGCCTCCCTGTAGGGTCTTTAAGATTTTTAAGCCAAGTTAGAGCGCTATGATCTGTTTTAGCAACAAATTCATAAGCCTCCAAGTATGGCCTCAGTTTTTTAATTGCCCATAATAAGGCCAGGCACTCCTTTTCCGACGTAGTATAATTCCTCTCAGCCGGATTTAAGACACGGCTGATATACACGATCGGATGCTCAAACCCATCGTCATCTTCCTGAGTCAAAACGGCTCCAATGGCGTAATCACTAGCATCGCTTTGGACCGTAAATGACTTAGAAAAATTCGGACGAGCAAGCACAGGGGCCTTTACAAGCGCGTTCTTCAAAGCATTAAACGCAACCTCTTGTTCTCCCTGCCACTCCCACGGTTGATCTTTCTTTAACAACTTCGTGAGAGACACTTTAAGCTCGGACTCTTTCTCAATAAACCGTGCGTACCAGCCCACCATACCCAAAAACGTACGCAACTCTTTCACATTCTTGGGTGCCGGATAGTTCAGGACCGGCTCAACCCTTTCCGGGTCCGGCCTTAATCCGTCAGCATCCAGCCGGTAACCTAGGAAACGCACACTCGAACAACAAAATTCACACTTCTCACGATTTACCCTCGAGTCCGGCTTCCACAATCGTACGCAACACAAACTCTACCCATTTCAGGTGCTCTTCGAACGTTTGCGTCACCACTATCAGATCGTCCAAATACGCGAAAACGTGAGGCTCTACCTCGGGTCCGAATAAGGCCCCGATTAACCTACAAAACGTCATCGGCGCATTTTTCAATCCGAAGGGTAAACGAACGAATTGCCATTGACCGGAGCCAGGCACAGCAAAAGCTGTAAATTGCCGGCTAACTTCAGTCAAGAACACCTGGAAGTAAGCTTTCTTTAGGTCGATTTTAGAGATATACCTAGCTTCGCGCAACTTATCCAAAATCGAATCTATATTCGGTAAAGGATAGTTATCGCGCCTAGTCGTCTTATTTACATCTCTAAAATCTATACAAAACCTATAGCTCCCTTCTCGCTTGACAATCACTGGTGCACTACACCACTCACTAGCGCTACGCTCAATAATCCCTTTCTCAAACATCTTCTGCACTTCTTCTTGAGCAAACTCGAGAACCTTGGGAGACATACGCCTAGGCGCGTGTCTCACCGGCACAGCACCCTGGACATCGATGTGGTGTTCAATAAGAGTCGTAAACCCGTGAAGCTCTCCGGGTTCTGGAAGTAACTTTTCCATCAAAGCCTTCACTTGTTCTCGCTCCTCACTTCGTATTTCAACGATGCCACAGCACTCTGCGAAAATTCTCGGATCTGAACTCAATTCACCAACTTTTGAGAAAGGACGCCATCTTCCACCAGGAATCCTCCAGAAACATCCTACCAGCGATAACTCAAAACCGTACTTGAGACCAAAATCTACCCCGAGAATGACAGGGTGACCGGTATCCGGCACGATTCTAAGATCAACTGCCTGCTCGATATTCTCTACTTCAAAGAGAACTTCAAGCACTCCAAGGATTTTCTGAGTTCCCCCAGTAACTCCACGCACCGCTAGCTGAGCCGGTTTCCATTTATCTTTAAACGCCTTTGCTTCTTCAGGGTCGATCAAAGAAATCATGGAACCTGGATCAAACAATGCACACACATCTTTGCCGTTCAATCGAACCGTTAGGTACATTCGGTTGTCGGTTATAACACCGGCCACCGTCTGCTCCTTACTATTCGATTGTTTCGGCACAGCACCCTTGAGTACGCCTGTAGCCAGACGGGACAGCGAATTCCTCAGTGAACTCGCGGATCCTTCACCCGCAGCTTTGTTCGAAGCCTCTCTGCTGCTTGGTAGAGGCGGAAACTCCAAACTCTGCGCAGGCGTCCGACTAGGCACCTCAACGCGAACTCGATTCGAAGGCTTGTCCGGCATTGTATCGAGCAGCTTACAGGCTGTGGAGAGCCTCTGGAGCTCATCCGTCAACTCCTGAGAAGCTCGAAGCGTCTTCTCGAGATGCTCTCTCTCTTTCTCACACTCACTCTGTGTCTCTCGATTTTGACGCTCCTGACTCGACTCTTCCTGCCTAACTTCCTTCTCTCGACGTTCCACCACTCTCAATCTTTCACTCGTCCTCTCGCTCACTACCGTTTCCCAGCAGGGCCCAGGGGACGCGTCTGTTGCCCTGCTTTTGCGTTTCCCAGGCTCTCCCTTACGTGCGCACAGTTCGGGCAAGTCCGGAAAACTACTCCAGGGCAGTCGCAAACTTGACACGCTACCTGTGGGCTAGCAGTTGGGCAGGCGCTCGCGTTGTGTCCCGGAAGCCTGCATTTATAGCAGACTCGCTTCGGGCACATAGAGGCTCTATGTCCAA
Organism: Sycophaga agraensis; assembly: GCA_018906755.1. Taxonomy (NCBI): domain Eukaryota; kingdom Metazoa; phylum Arthropoda; class Insecta; order Hymenoptera; family Pteromalidae; genus Sycophaga; species Sycophaga agraensis. The sequence goes on along the minus strand of JACCIE010000304.1, from coordinate 22,084 downwards.
TGCCGTTACACGTGTAGCACTGTCCATAAAACGGAGCATTCGCCACAGGTGTCGGCATTGGAGTCGGGGCATGCAGCTGAACATACGAGGGCCCGGGCCATGTTTTAGATGGCTGCACTTGGCCGCTTCGCTGTCCGCTTCCAAACTCCCGTCTTCCAACCCCCTGGGGAGGCAGATTCGAGCGCATTGGCGCTATCTGCCCCGTAACACGACTCTGCTGCTCCGGCTGGTGCTGTTGCCTCGCTATGCCTTCTAGCAAAGCTACCTCACCGCTATCACTACTCCTGCTACCGCTCGCCGACGTACTCTTCTTCTTCTTCTTTCTCTTCTTCTTCTTCGACGCAGCGGGCGGCAGGCTAGGAGCCGTAGATGCAGCATGTACCCCAACTTTATCTTCAATTCTTTTCTCCACCTTTTTCTTGCTCGATGACGGGTCGAGTGACGGAGACTCAAACCTATCATCAATCCGTTGGATGTCCTCCAAGCGCTTACCCCACTGAACCAGCGACCGCACGTCCGGCATATCTTTATCCATGATATACCGCCGGTAAGTCTAATAATAAGTTCAAGTAATAAGAATAAGTTCCAGCCTTCATCTGGAACGCATCCACAAACCTCGCGATCGTCTCTTCTTCTCTCTGGCGCAAACACTGGAGATCTCTGAGCAGAGTCGAATCGCTAACTATCGTGCAGTACTTGTTCTGGAAGGCTTGCACGAAAGACTCCCAATCCACAAACATACGTTGGACGCGGTGGTACCATTTCCGAGCGTCATTCCACGAAAGCCGATTGCAAGGAGCCTATTAAACATCTACCTGAAACTCCCAGCTGCTCCTTGAATAACTCGAGACCCTCAAGGAAATCCCACGCATCCTCCGTATCTCTACCCGCAAAAGAAAGACGTGCATCTCGCAACGCCCGTCTGCAGCGGGTTATGTCGCGAAAACTCACGTCTCTCTCTATGCTTGAACTGTCATCGCTACTCTTCCGGGCCATGGCTGTTGCCAACTGAAGATCGCCCGCGGCCGACTCAGTCGTCGAAGGTAAAACCTGCCGACTGCGTCGCCTCTGAGCAGTATCCTCGACCCTCACTCTATCACGACGACTCACTAACTTGCTCGGACGCGGCGCCGACATCAACACAGATTCTTCTTCTGACGATCCGCTCTGTGAAGAGTCATCCGCATCCGAACTCACTAACACCTTCTTCTTTGCTTTCTTCAGGGAAACCTTCCTTTTATGCGGCGTAGAGGCCGCTGCAGGAGGCTTCCCTGTCTCCGCTGAATTAGGCGGCAGACTCGGGCTCTCGCCTTGGTTAGCTGGCCCACCCGCTAACGCCATAGAAGGAGCAACCTGCGTAGTTGTTCCTCTCAGCGTCTGCGGAATAATATCACCCTGTGATGCAAAAATTTCTGTCATCACAGATGATACGATCTGCCGTACCTGCTCCTGCATGCGGAGGGTCAGCCCGTCTACCTCAGTCGACTCCGGCTTGGAGGTTCCCGGGACATCTACCCCTTGTTTAAAAACAGTCGGGGGATGATCCTTAGGATCAACTCCAATCTCTCGAACACGAACTCCCGAAGAACTCTCACTATCCTCTCCGGTCGTGCTGGTCGTGATAGCTGCCGCGCCGTCATCCTTCGCGGGGCTGTTTCCACGATCCGTTCCTCGCTTCTGGGGAGAATTCGACGGCAACCACAAATCGTAACAAACCAAAGGAGGATCCAATGGTTCGGCGTCATAGCTGTCGTCGTATCCTTCGACCCAGGGAACGTCCAGCAGAGGCCGGGCAACCATGAGCAGGAAACGCCATAAGCGCTCCCGCAACTCATTGTGGTCGCCCTGAAAGCAGAGCTTACTTCGGCATAACTCCATCACCACACGATATATTGGCATGCCTCGCACATGCCTCCGCAGGCGCCTGGCCTTCGCGGATGCAAGTGGCAAGGCACGCACGCGCTCACCATAACGATCGCAAACTCTATTAATGGCGGCGACGCGGTCGCGAGCGCGCTGCATCGCCGCCTCCTCCTCCTCGTCGACACTTATCATCTCCACGCCGCTAATGGAGGACCGTTTCCTTTGGTCCGCCATTACGGCCCCAACCACACTCAAAGGGTGGTCGCGTCAACACTCAGGCGGGTACAAAAGGCACCGCCGAATGGCAACACCCTCCCCCCGCTTTCTAGGTGCTGGACCGCACCTCTGCGCGCTCTGCCAGCTATATATAAAAAAAAAATTAAAATACTGAAAAAAAAACGAAAAGTCTAAAAATCGAAAATTTCCTGAAAATTTAAACAACAATTCCCAAAAAGAAGAATGCTAAAATAAAACAAAACACAAAAGAAAAACAATTTACAAAATATAAGAAATATAATATATAATAAGAATATTATTAAATATAATAAAAATATTTATTAAAATAAATTATTTCTATAAAGTATTTAAAAATTTCTAAAAATATTAAAAATAGGCAAGCACGCTCGTAACGGTCGCCGCGACGCACACAACCACAACCTTACAAGGAAGAAATACAATCCCCCCCTTTTTCACACGCTGGAGCCTCCACGCGAGGGGTCAGTGCAAATCACCAACGCGCCCTCTGCTATTGTCTCCAACTCGACAATCACTAAATTTTTTTTTTTTTTTTATTTATTTAAATTATTTTTTTTTTTTTTTATATTTTTAGTTTTTTTTTTACCAAATCGGGGCAGAAATTGCGGAATTAATCACTTAACAAAAAAAAAATTTAATCCGATTACCACTATTAACAATTATTAATTATTATTATTAACAATAATAACCTTAACACAATTAATCCCGCAAATTATTAATCCGCCACCCTCGCTCCCGATCACTCAAACACAAAAAAAAATAAAATTTTCCCGCTCAGCGCTTATTACAGCGCGGAGCCACGAGCTATTATTCCCCCCTCCTACACACACACACACTTCACACACCAACACTAGCTAACTCGCGCGCAATTTTCGCGCCCGCTCCCTCACGAAAAGGTTAAAAATTTTCGTTCGCGACCCCTACCGCCGGCGTCCTGTCACGGTCGCCAATTTGTCACGTGGCGGTTACCGGGTGGCTAATTTCGCCCGGCTCCCAGCCACCACGCGACTTAAGGACTTTCCGTCCTTTCCTCCCGCTCGATGTCGTCGCACGGAAAATCCGCGGACGCGGCGGAGCAAGCCTGGGCGCTCGCTGCTATAAGAAACGCGAAAATAGGGAAAGGCGCGCGAAATAATTACGCGAATGTTTTAAATGTTGTATTAATAAATTATTTATTATAATAAAATATACAAAAATTAACCCGACAAACAACGACCCTATCTAATAACTTTCTCTCTCTCTCTCTCTCTCTCTCTCTCTCTCTCTCTCTCTCCCGACGCGGATGATCGCGCACGCGTTATAAAATATTATTATTTAAATTTACTTACTCTAACGGCGGCGATCTCCTAATTGGCGGGAAGAGCTTGTTTTGTTTCGCCAATCTCCAACCCGCAAGGGCGAGATCCAAGCGTCCCAAAATTAGCTTGTTGATGTCGAACCTTGTTTCACCAATCTCTAACCCGCAAGGGCGAGATCAAAGCGTCACAAGGTTTCCTCGATCGGCAGGGAAATGTGCACTCTGGTGCACCGCTTCCACTCTCTCTCTCTCTCTGTCTCTTCTCTCTCTACCTATCTCTCGCACTCACTTATCTCTAAAAACTATATATAAAAAACTAATCCTCGCGTCGTAGCGCTTCGCCGCTAACAGTCTCGGGAGGCACCGTGTCCCGAGACACACTAATCTAAATCGTGCGATCGAGCAAGGATCGAGGGCCGATCGCGCGCCTAATTGCCCTCTCTCCTTGATTAGCCGCCGCGGCCCGCGCGCTTTCCCGCGCGATAATTACCGCGGTGCGCCGAATTTCGCGCAGCCCATTGCCCCCCACTCGGCGCATGGTCAAGGCGGCGAGCACGTGCTCAGTACCGCGGTGACCACGGCGAGATACTCGTCGCAAAATATATATAAAGAATGTATAATAAATCACCGAATCCGCCGACAGTATGAGCTTTACACACCTCTACAGGAGTCACATCCATAGATTACCAAGCGGGGAGCTCTCGCCGAGCTTGCCAAAATTTTCGACCCCGCCGGCTAGATCGCTCCGCTCACCATTCTCGAAAAAATGGTCATTCAAGACCTCTGGCGAGCCCAGCTCGACTGGGAAGCATCTGTGTCGAAGCCCTATCGTCTCAATGGATGACCTTCCGCGAGGCCCCGATGAACACCAACAGCCTCTCGATTCCTCGTTGGTTCGAGCTTGTTTGACCCAGCTTCATGCGTTTGCTGATGCCAGTCGGCGGGTGTTTGCAGCCATCGTCTACAGTCAGGCGACGTTTCCCAGCTCCGCTGCCACGGTCCATCTACTGTGCGCCAAGACGAAACTAGCCTCCATGTGAAGCCTGCTCCGCCTGAAGCCTAATATCCGCTCAGTTGACAACGCCGCTGATGCCGCTACTCGAGGCCTTCACCATTACTACTTCGGCATCTCAAAATTGTGGTGGCACGCACCGGGCTCGTGGGCCGAATCGGAGAGTGTTTGGCCCTCCGACCCCACCACGTCATCACCCCCCGGCATCAACCTGTGCCACCCCGATAGTGCTATGGAGCACGAGCATTTCACTATCCTCCACCGCCTGCTCCGGAAGCTCGCCCGCTGCTGCCGCATTTTGCGTCGTCATCTCCCGGTAACACGTTCGCCGCTGAGTCCTATCATGAGGGACGATCGTCAAGCGGTATTCTTGGCATGCACTCGCCTGTTTAAACAGGTCACTTTCGCTGACGACTTCACCCATCTTCGGCTCCATGAGCACCCTCAACAGAATCACGAGCTCCGTATCCTGGCTCCCATTTTGGATAGCACTGGACTGCTGCAGGTTGTGGGTGATCTCCAACATTCGAACCTCCCGGATGTTGAGAAGCATCCGATTATCCTATCGGGCCGCTGCCATCTGGCCCGGCTTATGATCGCCTGGGCTCATCACCGGAGCCTCCACTCCGGCATTACTTCAAAGAGAAGCGCAAGAACATAGGGGATCAGACCCAGGAGATGTTGGCCGAAGGCTTGATAAAGCTGTGTAAGTTGCCCATTTACATGAAGAAAAAAGACATTGCTCTTCAAGCTACCAAGCTCTTCATGATCTCAAGAGCGAGTATTGGCAGATTCCACTAGACTCAGCCGCGAAAGCATATACAGTCTTCGCTACACCGACTTGCCAGTTCAATGTCATGCTGTTTGAACTAAAAGAAGTACTGAAGATATTCGAGGTACTCATGTCACAGAAGATACTACTGGGTTATCTAAATAAGATTTGACTCTCCTACCTAAACGACATTATTGTCTATTCCGAAACCTGGGACGAGCACCTGAGTCATACCGCGCTCATATTAGAGAGCCTACACGTGCACGGGCTAACATGTTCCGTACAAAAGTGCCGATTTGAAATGGCCTTCTTGGTGTATCTCGGGTTCAATATCATCACCAATGGGAATAAACCTTCCCCACTGATTTTTACATTTATTGCAGTGACATTTCAATTCACAATATTTCCTTGTATGCTAATGGTATTGCACTTATAAATACTTCACCTCAAATAGACACTTATACCAAACATATCAACAAATTCCTGTCTTTCTTACTTACATGGTACCGAAAGTCGCGACTATCCATAAACCATTCCGAATGCCAAGTAATTTTCTTTGCACAAAAAACTAAGAAATCTTCCTCCTATCGAAGTTGGAGGCCACGCAGTTCCATGGCTCCCATCCGTAAAATACCTGGACGTGATATTCGACCGCAAGCACTGGCGCGCATACATCAGAACAACTCGCAACAAGATTCAAGGCGCTTATTTGGGACTAAGGGCATTATTTTTAACAAAAAGGTCGTCGCGAGGATCAAACTGCAACCCTTCAAAGTCATTATCCTAAGTATTTCTACCTACTATCCTCATCTGGGGCATTGCTCGGCCTGACAGACTACAAGTGCTTCAAGGAACCTTTATGCAAATTCCTCGAAGTACTCTCGAATACCTCTGGTTCGTAAGATATGTACAGATCCTCCGGGAAATAGGCCTAACACGATTCACGGAAACCGCCGTGAGACGCATCGCCAGTTTACGCAGCTCTTTTACCAATCACCCAACTGCCCGGGATGCAGGCCCTTCTCAAATATTCTACCAAATCTTTGGACCTAGTGACCAGGCCTTGAATGTTGGATTCTTATCAGCAATCAGCAATCTGAGTTTCACTGCTAGGCGTAAAGAAGGTACCTTCGGTAAATTTCAATTAGTTTCTTGGAACAGAGGCCATGTACCCTAAAGCAATCTCCAATAAAAGAAGTGGTTTAGTCCGTAAAAATCCGACTCTACCCACCATTGCCATTAGAAGATTTTAAACCTCCCAGTGGCTAGCCATAAAAAAAGTCTTCGATAGGAATTGAATGATTGATGGAAAGACTATCACTTTACTATTTAAGATCGATTAATTGAGATTAATTAATCAGATTGGATGATCGCGTATCGCGACGAAGGCTGTATTAATTTTAAGTTCTCATGACTTGTGCGATTTGCATTTAATAGAGTATTATTTTATAAAAACAATTGATTAAATAAATTTTGAATTGACCTTAAAACAGAGATAAAATCTATTACAAGATAAAAGAGATTTTAAAAAAGTTTATTATAAATTATTTTGATATCAAAGGTATTTTAGAACAAATCCAATACTTTTTGCAAAAGAAAGTAAACTTTCACATTTTCAATTATAATCATTTACAAAATGATTTAATATAATCGTCTATTATAATTACAACTTTAAATAAAATTAATAATATTAGTAAAATTATATTTAAAGACTTTCAAATTATGAATTTTTTTCTGAAACGAACTTATGACAAAGTTCAAAAAACATTAAAATTTAAAAATAGAAGTAATTAATAGCTTTCTTTGGTTTTTAACAATTATAGTTAAGGGAGGCTTAGAATAATTTTTTAACAATATTCGGTTAACTTGTATATATTTCTATATGCTGATATTTTTATTCTTGAACTAATAAATTACTTTAAAAAAATTATTTAAGTATTTTAAAAATATATTCGGTTTCTATCATTTCTTCTAAGTTCATTAGCTATACTACAGAATTAACAATAGCTTTCAGCTTTAGTCTGATTTTAACATATTTATTGTTGAGAGATTTATAGTTTTTATATTTTTTACTCATTGTACTCGTAGTTCTTTGAATAACATTGCAAATCAAAATGTTTTATTTGTTTATCAGTAGGTATAGTAGTATACAGAGGTTTTATGTACAGTAAATTCCAACATCATCGCCTCATCCAGTTTCGCTATGCTATTAAATCTGCATCTATCATCGAAGCCTAAGTTAATACCCCCTTGACTCAAGCTGGCAATCCTCCCTACTACCTAATTTATTTTCGCCCAATGGCCACGCCAAAGCCTTGCCGTCAGCGCTAGTGGCTCTCCTACAAAAAGATGCCACCTCCTCGTGACCGGTTTGACGGTTCGTCGCCTATTGATACAAATGGAAGATATTCCCTACATGGTCCCTACACCATATTCCCTACACTACATTCCCTCTGGCGAATGCATAATTCGCGAAAAACCAAAGAAAACCGAGTACATATTCAACATCGCAAAAGTCTTTAATCTATTCCGCGTTACTATTAACTGTTTGTTTTTTATTTGATCTCAATTTTCCCTATCAGCTACGCATCGCATCGCGAACTTGATCGCAGTAGTATAATAAATTTTTTATATCTAACTTGAGTTTTCCTACTGTTTTTGATTTCTAGTACAATATCATAGCATCAGAAATTAAAACATCTCAATTACACTGTAACTAAAAGTTAAAACTCTTCCAAAATGAAGGGTACATGTACTCCGAAGTTTCTAATCAATAGGTGATACGCGTTGTCTAAGATTATGCCAGTGTAACTAAAAGATAGCTCACTCAGTTACTCGACTCGCAATTGATGACTGAGTAGTTTGTGCTTAGGATTACAGGCACTAGTATAGCAAGTAGAATAGAATTTGATCAAATCATTCCATAGAAGAATTCGGTTTCTCGTGACTGAAAAGCTTTGTATTACAAAATATTAAATGATATAACAATAAAAGGTTTTTGGCAAATATTTGTTTTAAGAATGCAACTATTAATCTTTAACTAAATTATTTTATTATATTAAATCTGACTCTTTGAATATTTAAAAATTGAATCATGAATTCATGAACAAATATATCACTTTTCACTACGTCATTTCACAATGTTAGACAAATTTTAACATTTTTATAAATATGAGAATATTATTATTTATTACTAATTGTGCTGCAGAAATAATATTATTTTTTAGATCCAAAATATCTATTAAAAATTAAAAAATTTTAAAACTTCATATATTTTTCCAAGAGACTGAGTGTCGAGCCAGGAACAACTGGAATACAAGCTAGATGGTTTTTTTCATTACATTTGTTTATTCAAACATAAATGATTATATGCAAACTGTATATTTTTTATAACATAATAATATAATATACAGAATAGCTTCGCAGGATTTTGGTTGTACAATAATCATGATTTATGTATTGACAGATAAAATAGTCCTTGGTAGAAATTTTGACCTGTACTTCAGGAGTTACTGGCGAGTTTTGAACGACCTGGCAAGTATTTCCTTCAGAAAACTCAGCAGAAATCCTGCCACCTCGTAACATTTTCTCACGAGTAATGTTGTGAACTGGGAGAGGAGAAGCTTCAGAGAGTTAGTTAGCAAGTCGACAGCAAAATTTTCTTATATTTATTCGATGTAGTTTATTCTTATGCTTATTCCAATGTAGTTACAGTGTAAGTTTGCTGGTTGTGTGCTCGGTGAGCGCTTACAAGCAAGTGGCCGCTCGCCTCGCCGTCCAGTCTCGCGACGCTCGGAGAAAACTCCGCGTAGGGCACGACGCTGTCGGTATTTCGGAAACGCATTCACGCGAATCGCAGATCGCGAGGATCTGGCCACCTTCCCCACTAACCCACGAGGCCACGAGGGTGTATGGCATCCTGGATGGCACCACCCCCGCGCACTCCGCTCCCGCAGGGCAACAAGGTACGAGGACACAGGGGGGCCCCCGCCCCCCTGCTCACTCCGGATCCAGTGGTTGATCCCCGCGCCCCTTATCCCCCGGTGACCGATCGTCGTGCCCGCCGCGAGTCACTCCGCGACTTCCCGGCGCCTGAACGCGCGACTCCATCTCGCGAGAGCGCGCGTCCGAGATGCTGGCCTGCTGCTCCATCCCGCAAGAGCGCCGCCGATCAGAATTCTGACGATCGCCTCGTCAAAACGTACCTTTTACCTCAGCCCTTTAATTGGCAAATTTCCGCGAAATCGCATCTATGTTTCGTATGACTGCGCGATGCGCGCCGTGCTCGGGAGAATTCTTGTGGTCAATGCCCTTCGCCGTCTAGACAAAACATAGACGTATTTCTCCGAATCGTTCACCATTTTACATGTCTTTAACTTAGCGCTCGCGATACAATTGAACGTATGATTACAAAATAGATATAAATATTGTTCTATACGCTTCAGTCCGCAACAATTCTCCCCCCCCCCCCCCCCGCGCAATAATTTATTTTTGCGTGGTAGTGGCGGCGAACAATAGTACCAGCTTCCGGGCAGGCCTGTTTAATTCCCCATGGGGTGTGCGAACTCTCGTGACTTTCACCTGCCCGTCCGCGCTCGGGTATATCTGCACGATCGCGCCCCTTTGCCAGGTATTTCGCGGCGCCTGCGTGTCGACTATTAAGACGAGATCTCCCACGGCCAGGGGCTTCTCGTCTTTGATCCACTTGGGCCGAGCTAACAAGGTCGGTGCAAATTCGCGTAGCCAACGCCTCCAAAACGCGTCCGCGAGTGTTTGGGTAGCCTGCCACTGCTCCGCCGGCCGAAATATTCGCGCCTCATAAGCACCTAAGCTTATTTGTCCCGACGAGGTACCGATAAGAAAATGGTTCGGCGTTATGGATTCGCGATCGCGTGGGTCTAGGAACACGTCCGTCAAGGGGCGCGAGTTGACGGAGTGTTCTGCTTCTGTCAGAACCGTAAGGAGCAGTTCGTCCGTGAGGACGTCTGAGCGCAACACTGAGGAAAGTGCCGTCTTCACTGACCGAATGAGCCTTTCCCAGGCTCCCCCCATATGCGCCGCATCCGGAGGGTTAAAGCGCCATTGGATTTTCCGCGCGGCCGTGTACAGCTGTTGTTCCTCTTTGTCGATTTTCGCGATCGCTTCGCGCAACTCTTGTTCTGCACCCCGAAAATTTGTCCCATTATCACTATACAGGCACGACGGCGCATCCCTACGGCTCGACATGCGTCGCATGGCCATAATCGCGCCTCCCGCGGTCAAATTATGCGCGATCTCCAAGTGAATCGCGCGTGGTTAAGGAGGTGAATAGCACCCCCCATCGCTTCTCGCGGCGTCTCCCGACCTTTACTAATATGGGGCCAAAGTAGTCGACTTCGCAGTGGGTGAACGGCCTCTGCCTGTAAGCTAGCCGGCCGGCCGGGAGGTCCGCCATCTGCGGACTTCGGGGTCTCCCGCGCCGGAGTTTACACCCGAGGCAATTCTTCACCACACTGCGGAGCACGTACCGGAGTCCTATCACGCAATATTTTTGCCGCATTTCGTTGACCACGGTATTATGGCTCGCGTGCTTGAATTCGCGGTGATAATGTGCAACCAAGGCGCGAGCCACGCTGTATGGATAGTTTCCCCCTCGCGGTTGCCTATGAATGGCGAGGCTGGCCACGCGCTCTCGGATTGTTTTAGGAAGGCGGGGCCGTGATACCACGCATCTGACGTGCGAAGCTCCGTACACTTTCCTCGAGTCGCTTGATCCGCGGGATTTTGGTTCGAGGGAACCCACCGCCATTCCTAGGGGACGGTTAGCTCATTTATCTCTTTTATTCGGTTCTTCACGTAAATTAGGTTCTGCTTGGGCTCCGACGACAGCCACTGGAGAACGGTGGTGGAGACGCTCCACAAAACGCGCCTTTCGATCCGAAAAACCATCTCCGTCTGTACCGTTTTCAATAAGCGGGCGCCTATGAGTGCCGCTTGCAACTCAAGCCTAGGGACGGTGAGGGACTTGACCGGGGCAACTTTGGCCTTAGCCATCAGCAGAGCTACGTGCGCCGGCGGTCCGGGTACCTCAAAGCAAGCGTATACCGCGGCCGCGAAGGCCTTGAGGCTCACATCGCAGAAAAGGTGTAATTGTATTCGAAGACGACTCGGCATGCCGGGTGATACACATCGAGGGATGCGGAGCGACTCTAGTTGACGTACGCGCTCGAGCCAGTCGTTGGCGGCCGCGGTCTCCGCGTCCTGCAGCTCCGAGTCCCACGCGACTCCGCTCCGCCACACGTCTTGCATAATCATATGCCCTTTGATTGTAACCGGAGCTATTAGCCCGAGTGAGTCGAATACGGACATCAAAGTTCCCAGGTATTCGCGTTTTGTAAATCTACTCTCCCCGGAGCGTACTCGCGCGGGTACTCTGTCGAGGCCTACATTGAACCCCAAGTCATCGTTGGCTGTGTCCCTAAAACAATCCCAACACGCGTTCTGAGCCTCGGCAGCATAAATCTCCCCTCGTATTTGCCGATTCGCGCTCGGATATCCCCTCTAGCGCCCGAGCGTTGTTGGTCGCCCATTTGTGCATTTGAAAACCCGCCGCGGCGTTTATCGCTATGACCTCTTGGACGAGTTCGGCGCTCTCACGCGCGGACGGCCGGCTCGCGAGGAAATCGTCCATATAGGTGTTCCTAATAATCGCACACGCCGCGTCGGGTTTCTCCGCCATGAAGGTTTTCGCGTTCGTATCCTTCACATACATCGCGCTGCAGGGCGAAGACTTCGCGCCGAATATGAGACTCGTCATTTGGTAAACAGCCGGCCTCGATACTCGGTCCGCGCCACGCCATAGAAACCTTAGCACCGAGCAGTCCTCATCGCGCACCTTTACGCGCAAAAACATGTCGCGCATGTCCCCTTTTACCGCGACGCTGAACTGACGGAACCTTACGAGGACTCCCAGCATGGTTCTCAGAAAATCGGGGCCCGCGCTGAGCTGGTTGTTTAGGGAGATGCCGGAAGATTTCGCCGCGGCGTCGAACACCAGGCGTATCTTATTCGCGCTTACGACGCCGAAATGCGGTAAATACCACACCCGCGTGCCCTCGCGGTATCGCGAATCATTTCAGCATAGCCTAACTCTATCAATCGAGCCATTTCCGCGTTGTATAGCGCCGCGAACTGTGGCTGTCGGTCTAACTTGCGCTCAAGAGCGCGCAAGCGCTTCTCCGCCGTGCCCCATCTATCCGCAATCGGCGGCTCGCTGTCGCGCCATAACAACCCGGTCTCCCACGCACCGGATACGCGACGGGTAGTGCTTGCTAAAATCTGTTCTGCGTCATCGCTGTCAGGCGGGAATACGGCCGCGCTGTCAATCCCTGCTTCGTCCAGTCGGTATTGACTCTCGACCAGCTGGTCTAGGCGTTTGTTTACATTCCGCATAGCGTCCTCCTCCCGGTCCCTAGCCGCGCGCGATGGTGTTACGCTCGTCGTACAAGTCGGCGGCGGGTCGCCGACGACGCCCGAAACTTGGCGTCCGTGCAAGGCCCACCCAAGGGGGGTGCGCGATAGTGCGAGACCGGTTTCCGCGACCGCCCTTAATTACTTGGTCGCGCTTATTTCCCACTGGTCTTGCCCTAGTAGGACTGTGGGCCTCATAGCCGGGTATGAAAGAACTTCGACGCCACTTTCGCGCATCACGTATTCCGTTAGCTCTCGCGATAGGGATTGTACGGGCAGACATAGCTCTTTCGACGCCAACGCGTTCTCGATAAGGTATCTCTCCCCCCCTTGGCCGCGCCCGGGGCTCGTCATTCTCTGGATACGGAATGTAGTCAGTCGGCAGTCCGTATCCATACCCGTCGCGTCGCGGTATCCCCGCAGTCTAACCGTCATCTGGCGGCCCGGGCCGCTCACCTGTCTCGCGACTGACTCCGTTATCAGGTTGACGGTCGATCCGTCGTCGATCATCGCGAGAGTGCGGCGGCGTCTGACGCAGGAAAGCCGGCGCACGCGGCCGCAGGCCATCCCAATCGGCGGAGAAGCAGTTAGCCGCGCTGGAGCACGGACGCAGGGCGCACCCAGGTAGAGGACCGCCGAGCAGACCGCCCACACCTGGAGCGGGCTCGAACGCGGTCCGCGCGCTCGTTCAGTAACGTCGTTGGGAGCGGTCGCCAAGCGGCGTATCCGCCGCGGCCGGACGATTTCGTGCAGTACCCCCCGCTAGGGGCAAGAGGCAATTAACGAGGCCCGAGCGCCTATGTTCAGCCGCCAGCGCAGTATGCGAACCAACCCGTGCCACCTCCGGCCCCGTCGGGACAGCAATTTAACCCGTACGGGCAAGCTCCGCCGCAATACGGCCAGGCCTGGCTAAGCCCGCGGGGAGCCACCTTCCCTCAGCAAAGAGAAGTCGGTCAGCTGCCGGTGCCGCGACGCAACCCACCCGCGCCATTCTACGGCGCGTGCCATAGGTGCGGAGCCGTCGGGCATCCTATCGCGCTCTGCCCGGCCCGGCAATGTTACTGTTGCCTCCAGTGGGGCCACTTTGCGAGTCGCTGCCCGCAGGCGCCAGCTTGGGGAAATCCCCAGCCTCTGCCCGCGTCCGAACCGCCGTTCGCGGCATGGGTCGGGAAACGAGCGGGGCCGTGGCCACCCAAGCCCCGTGGCTACGAGCGCGCCAGCGCAGGGGCTGACGCAAGGAGCTCCGCGTCCCGGCCACGCCTAAGCGCCCTGCCGCGGCCCCAGCCGAGCCCGGCGGCCGAGCCCGTCGCCCGAGCCGGCACGGGTATCAACGAGACGATGTCGACCGCGACGTGTCGCGAGTTTAGGCGGAGAAAGGAGGGAGGGGAGACCGGAGATGGAGTAGGAGGGAGTAGTAGTCGTGACGTGAAGAGAAGTGTGATGGTAGGCCGAGAGCCGCGAGATGCGAGAGAAAATAAGGACGCGCTCGAACCCGCACCGGGGACCATGCGAGACATGCATCCGTCTTCCCGGAGCCCCGCGGCACCGGCCGAGGCGACCTGCGGGAGAAGCGGAAGCGTGCGAAGAGAACGAGGCCTTACGAGAGAGCAGAATGAAAGAACGAAGGGTATGATTGAAGGAAACGAGAGAGACAGCCGCGTGAAGTCTGGAGGCGAGGAGGGAGCGGCGAGCCGGTCGGGAGGGGAGCCCAAGCGGCTCACCCCGACCGCCGACGCGCGTCAGGACGGGGAGGTCGATAGGAGTAAAGGCGCGATAAAGAAAACGACTACAACCCGGAGACGAGAAACTAACAATAGCGAGGAGGACCCTGGCCCGCGAGATTTAAGAAATTACTTGCAGCGTTGGGGAATGGAGAAGGGCTACGTGATCGTGACAGAGGAGCGGGGCGGGAGAGAGCGGCGGATGCGGGGGGCGAGCTGCGCGGAGCGTCGGAAGTGACACCGCGCGCCGCGCCTCCGGCCGCCGATCAGCTGAGACGCGACGGCGCCAACTGCCCCAACCCGAGTCGGGCAAATACCGACCAGCGGGCGCGGAGCGGCAGCGGCGACCAACAACCAGGGAATCATAAGCCCGTGGAAACCACTACGGCTAAGACCCTGAGCGATGTGACAGAGTTTGTACGAGAGCGAGGACAGATTGGAGCGAGGGCCGTACCACGCAAAGTCGACGAGCAGACGGTCGAAGTAGCGACCCCTCCTCAGGTCGGAGACCCAACTTGGGGGGAGGGGGGGGGGGAGGTCGCCGGCCATCGTCCGGCGAAAGAGATAGCAGGTGTGGCGGGAGTACCTGGCCGCAAGTACCTGGCGGTCGAGTTAGGCGGAGTCACGTACAGAGCTCTGGTGGACACGGGAGCCCAGATAACCGTAGTCGGGCCGGAGGTCGCCCGGCAGTTCCAAGCCCGGCTGCGGCCGGCCGATACCGTTCTGCGCTCGGTACTCGGCACCACCACGAAGCCGCTTGGAACGCTGAGACTGACCCTAGAAGTGGACGGGAAAGTCGGCGCGATCAAGGCACTAGCGATGGAAAGCCTCGAAAACGAAATGATACTGGGGATCGACTTCCTCCAGCATTTCGACCTGGTAGTCTGGGCATCGAGGGGTGCCTGGAGAGCGGAGAAGGGCCGCTGGCGAGACTTTCTGGGATCGGGCGGAACCTCCCCGCGAATCCACGCGGAATGCGCCGGAATCGTCGAACTAAAAGACGAGCAGAAAAGGCGGCTGGATGAGCTGGTAAATCGCCTATTGCCCGAGTCGACACCGCGACTTGGCCTCACGACGCTGACCGAGCACTACATTGATGTGCAAGGTGCCCTGCCGAGCCGCCACCGAGCACGCCGCATGTCGCCGCGGATGCTCGAAGTCGCTCGCGCAGAGGTGAACAGCATGCTGGAGGCCGGAGTAATTGAGCGGTCGTCAAGCGAGTGGAGTAAAAAAGAAACTGAAAAAGTCGGACGGGACCTACCGCTTTTGTGTGGATTACCGCAACGTAAACAAAGTGACGAGACGTAATGCGTATCCCATCCCCCGAATGGAGTCGATTCTCGATAAGCTGCGGCACGCGCAATACTTATCGACGATCGATCTGAAGCAAGCCTATTTCCAGGTCCCGATGGAGCGGTCGAGCCGAAAATATACGGCGTTCGCCGTCCCGGGCCAGGGGCTATTCCATTTTAATCGGCTTCCATTTGGCCTGATGAATGCGCCCATGACCTTTCAAAGGTTGATGGATGCGCTCTTCGGGCCCGAATTCGAGCCGCACATATTCGGATATTTAGACGACATCGTGGTAGCCACGGCGGACTTTGAGGAGCACATCAAATGGCTCGAGTTCGTGATCGCGCGCCTGAATGCGGCAGGACTAGCCATCAATCGCAGTAAGTGCGAGTTCGGTCGGACTCAGGTAACTTACCTGGGCTTCCGCTTAGACCGCGACGGGCTGAGGCCGGCCCCTGATAGAGTCGCGCCAGTGCTGGACTACCCTCCCCCGCAGAATATCAAAGAACTGCGCCGATTTCTCGGGATGGTAGGGTGGTACTCGCGATTCATTGAGGGGGACTCGGACCTCAAGCAGCCGCTGGTGAAGCTCCTACGCACGGGCGAGACGAGGCGTTGGGGCGAAAGCGAGCAGGCAGCGTTCGAGAAGCTCAAGGCCGCGCTATCGGAAGCCCCAGTACTCGCCCGGCCGGACTTCTCGCGGCCGTTCGTGATACAATGTGACGCGAGCAGTGGAGCGATTGGAGCCGTACTCACGCAAAAGTCCGAGGACGGGGAGCACCCGATCACTTACCTCAGTCGCGTGTTGACCAGCGCTGAGCGCAACTATACGACGACGGAGCGTGAATGCTTAGCCATCGTGTGGGCTATTCAAAAACTCCGCCCGTACGTCGAAGGTTACCCTTTTCAGGTTATAACAGACCACAGCGCGCTAAAGTGGCTGCGCAATCTGAAAGAGCCGACCGGGCGGCTGGCGAGATGGGCCCTCGAACTCCAGCAATGGGATTTCGAGGTGGTCCACCGCAAGGGAGCCCTACACTATGTCCCCGACGCCCTCTCGCGAATTTTCGACAAGGAGGTGTGTGTCGGGGCACTGGAGACGCGAGCAGACGATTGGTAATTGCGCCGGAAGAAAGAAGTAGAGGAGGCCCCGTCGAAGTTCCCCGCGTGGCGCGTCGAGAACGACACCCTATACCGCCCCGACCAACTGCTTGACCCGATACGGCCTCCCGAGGAGGGCTGGCGCCTAGTCGTGCCTTTAGAATACCGCGGTCGAGTGCTAAGTGACGCGCACGGGCAAGCATCGGTCGGACACTTGGGCGTAGACAAGACGTACAGCCGCTTGGCGAGTGAGTACTACTGGCCCGGCATACAGCACGACGTACACCACTACGTTCGCGCGTGCCATGAGTGCCAGCAGTACAAAGTGTCGCAGGCAGGGCCGCAGGGGCTCATGGGGTCACGCATGGTGGAAGGTCCGTGGGTCGTGATCGCGGCTGATCTCATGGAATTCCCCAGGAGTAAGCGGGGAAAGAAATACCTGATCGTTTATCAGGATCTGTTCACCCGGTACGTGGAGCTCCGCGCCGACGCTAAAGCTGTTGTGGAATCCCTGGCCGACTTGATAATTTTCCGCTGGGGAACTCCGACGTACTTATTGACGGACAACGGGCGCGAATTTGCGAACGCGACGCTCGGGAAATATCTCGAGGAAAACGGAATCCGCCATACAACCACGCCGCCGTATCACCCACAGGCGAATCCGGTCGAGCGCACGAACCGCACTCTATAAACAATGATTGCGACGTTCGTGCGAGAGAACCACCGAGAGTGGGACCGACATCTCCCGGAATTTCGCCAAGCGATAAACACAGCCGTGCAGGCGACCACAAAGGTCTCGCCGGCGTTCCTGAACCTCGGGCGAAATCCGCCGCCAGTGAAAAGTCTACGCCGTGAAGTCGAAGGCGCGCGGACCGTCGTGAGAACTTCCGAAGAAACGTGGGCGGATCGAGTAGCACGACTAGAGGCGTTGAGGGACATAGTGCGGAGTTCGATTGAGAAGGAGCAAGCACGACAAGCTCAGCATTATAACCGGGGAAGACGCGACGTGAAATACTTCGTAGGCGACAAGGTGATGCGGAGAACACATGTGATGTCGAACGCGGCAAACCACTTTTCGGCTAAGCTCGCACCGAAATTCGAGGGGCCGTGCACGATAATCGAGGAACTCTCGCCGACCGTTTATCGAATTCGACGTGACGATGATGGCCGCGACGCGAAGGTGCCTGTCTCTCAGCTGAAACGATACCTCCCGCCCCGCCAATCCGGAGTGCGGTCGAGGAAGTGACGCGACAAATTTTTTTTTTTTGATTCTAGATGTACCGGCGAGGCAGTGGGAGAGGGACCCGAGGACGACAGGAAAGGGGACATCGGCCTTTCCCGGCCTTCCAGCTACCGTTTGGCCGCCCGCTCCTCCCAGCGCACGAGGACCCTGGGGGCGAGCCCTGGTGGATTGGGGAAGAGGCGAACGAGCCTCTAGGGATCAGCGAAGCTCCGCCCAGCTCTCCTCCAGCGGCAGCCAGCGGGTCGACGAGCTCCCCTGCGGAGGAGGAAAAGCCATTCTCGCTATCCGAGTTGTGGCGAGAGCTCGGCCCGCCGTTGAGCCGGGAGAGTCAGGAGGCCCGGCAAGCGCCCCGCTCGGTCGAAGCGGCGGAGGCTGACGTGGCAAGGCCACCACTTGAGCCCACCGGCCCCGAGAGTCCGCCTCGGATCAGAGCAGCCCAGCCCGCTTCATCCGAGGTCAGGTCCGACCCGCCGGTCGTGATAGTCGGGCGCGGCAGGGCGCGCCGCCAAAGCGAGGATCTATCCCAACCAGATCGGGAGACAGAGGAATGGACCAGCCGAGCATCACGCTTGCAGCACCCATCTCGCTCGGTACTCCCGGCGAGAGAAGCTTCGGCGCCACCAACTGAGTATTGCCGCCTGCTGCGAGGTCGCCGCCGACCCGACCGCTGCCCCAGGTACAAAGAGTACCACCCCTGAGGAGTCGGGAGAGAAGCCCGCCGCTTGCTGAACCGGCGGTCGCCTCCACGACGCACGGAGGTACGGATGGCTCTCCGCACCCCGATTGGGTGCCGGTGAGGGTGACTGTCCCCGCAGCAGAAGCCAAGCAGCGGCAGCGAGAGGAGATGCGCGGTTGGGAGGAGACCCGCCTCCGCCTACAGCGTGAGAGGAGAAGGCCCCAAGAGCCTCAGAGGCCGCGGAACCCCCGACGCAGCAGGCACGGCCCGCGCTCGGGGAGACGGCAGCTGCAGCTCGACGACTACATCGGGGCGAGGTCTCCCAGTCCCCGCAGAGAGCAGAGTACGCCGTCCGTCATCCCAGAGGGCCGGCCCCGACAGGACGCCACTCGCGGTGGGACGTCCCGCCGCCGTCCAGAGAAGCCACCCGAAGGGAAGCCGCCAGGGAGGAAGGACGAGAGGAGCATGCCCCAACCACCTTCGCCATGCGCTATCACGGTCGGTTGTTTGGAGGGCTGACCGGCATACCGACTGACAGCAGCGTTGATCCGCCCGCACGCTGCTGTTTCAACTGTTGGGAATACGGCCACAGACTATCGGAATGCCCGGAACCACTGACATCCCGGGCCTACTGCACCAACTGCGGGCGGAGGGATGTAGTCCTCCCGAAATGCCCTCGATGCCGTGAAGCATACAAGGCCACAGTGGCGAGCTCCACGATCCGCCCGGGTCAACTGCGACCAGCCACAGCAGGACCGCCGTCACCGCCGCCGCCCCCCTCGACGCCCCTGGTGCAGGGCCCGCGTCAGAGCAGGAACGGAGACAGCCCGGCCCCCGCTACCCGAGGAGCGATCAGTCGCCGAGGCTCGGCGACGGAGGAACCGCCCAGGAAGAGGGCGGCCGCAGCCAGCAGTGCCGGAGAAAGAGAGCCGATGAGGGGACGAAACAGAGCCGAGGACGAAGACGGGGACGAGCCCGGAGGAGCCACGGGGACAACCCGTAAGCGGCCGCAACCCCAGCAAGAGGGTCGAGAGGTAGGGCTGGAGCCCACACGAGCGGTTGCGGCCAGGCCCGCCGCGCCACAATCCACTCCAGCCGCTGACGGGCCCACGCGGAGTAGCCACTTATGGGGACTGGTGCTCCATTTAGATAGGCTCTCGGAGGCGCTACAAGCCCGAATAGTACAGCGCTTAATGGAAGACGATGAGGAAGACCGGAAGAAGAGAGAGATGAGGAAGTAGAGAAGCACCAGAGAGAAGAAGAGAGAGGGACTAGAGGGACTAGAGGTCTAGAGGCAACCGCGACGCGACGAGTTAATAAAGGGCAAGGTGAAAGCCCGAGATAATGTCGGGATCGCGTGAGGAATGTGTGACGCGAACAAAAGGTGCACGACAGTCTGAGTCGCGAGGACGCGTTTGCGTCGGAGAAGGACAAGAATGATAACTTAAGGCAAGGCCGAGTAACGCGACGAATGACTGAGGATTCATGAAAATGTTATATGAAAATGTGCGAAGTGAATTGGTAAAGAGCGCTGAATGACTGGTTGTAAGCAAAGAAAAAAAAAAAAAAAAAAAATGTGTGTAAGTAACTGGAGATAGGGAGTCGGGGGAAGGAAGAGTTAGCGAACCCAGTTACCTGCGAGCGAACCGAAGCCAGCCGGCACAGTCCGGCGGCCCACTCCGCAAGGGAGTGCACCGGCGTGGGGGGGGGGGGGAGTGTGACGTGAGTCACGGAGAGAGAGAAATGCGGGAGAAAGAAGGTACGGAAGCGGGATATTGTAACGCGTAGCCGCCGTGCGACCTCCGTGCGCGCTTTCGAACGAGCAAGAATCGTCGGGGGGGAGAATCGGCCTGGGCACAGAAGTCAGGCCCGAGCACGTAGGCGAGCGGCGGGCGCAGCCCGCCGAGGGATAGGCCGCACAGGCCTGACCCGCGCAATACTGCAAACCTGCAGCCGCGGCAACACCGCCTCGGGAGGAAAGGCGACGTAACTGGCGGGCCGTTGCATCGGCCATCTTGAGGAAACCCGGCCGGCGCGATTGCCGCCGCTGCCGGGCGACCGTCGGGAGGAGGAGGAGCGCGCGGGGGGGCCAGCCTGCGGCCGCCTAGCCGCGCCGCCGCCGAAAATCGGAAAAGACAAAAGGGCCCGCGCTGTGGTCAGCGCCCCGGCCCGAGAGAGCGAATTGAGACGTTGACGTGCGAAGACGTGCCAACGAATTGAGACGTGGACGCGCAGAGACGGCGATTGTAGTCGACGTGCGACGACGAAGACCGAAGCGAGGTGTTGTCGAGGGAAGACTGAGGAAATAGAGAGGACCGCAACTGGTGGGAGAAGCTCTACCTCGACAAGCCACCGGCCGTCCACCCGTATTGCGACCAGAGGGGAGAGGCGTCTGCCCACGGGGAACCTATCGGCCCGGAGGACGACCTGCTGAAGCCGACGGTCCGGCCAACAGTTCCGAGAGAGGACTCCGTGCCCACCAGCCCTAACAAGCAGAGGCCACCGGCCCACCGGAGCCGACAGCGAGACCGGTACCACCCGAGGAGGGGCGACCCGCGGCCTACTGCCGCCACACCGACCGGCGACCGCCGCCGCCCTCCAGCCACCGCCGCCCGCCAGCCCGCCGGCTCCAGCCAGCCCATTGCCATCCAACCGCCGCCGCTGATCCACAGCCCGCCCGACAGGATCAAGGCCGACGAGAACCGGGGTGAGTGAGCCAGCGGCTCAGAGTGCAGGCGGAGTGCTCGGGAGGGACGCGACGCGACGTGAAGCGACGAGAAGAATAGAGACGCGACCGGTTAGAATCGCCGCGGGCGAACGCGGGCGGAGGTCGCACCGCGAGCGCGCGATCGGTTACGAGCGAAAACGCGACTGGTGAAGCAGCCGGGAGGCGGCCAGCGAGGCCGCCGCGTAACAGCGACGCGAGCGGAGGGGCCAGCGAGGTCCCCGCGTAACTTGTGACGCGGCGGAGTGGCCTGCGAGGCCCGGGCGGAATTGTAACGCGAGAGAAGCAGCCTGCGAAGCCGCTGCACGACCCGTATACAAGAAGTGGCAGAGACGCCGCCGCAAATACGGGAGAGCCGGGCCGAATTTGTAGAAAAGGAAATAGAAATAAAGCGTCGGAACGAAACAGCGTACGTATATTGATTTTGCAGTACCCGAAACCCCAGTCTCCCTTATATTTTCCCCCCTTTCTTTTCAATAGCAGCCGGAGACCACCGTTTGTGCGGTGCCTTCCCGCCGAGGCCATCGGAACCTCCTCTGAGGTAGAGAGTCCGCGCACGCTAGCCAGGGCAGCTCGCCTGGCGCCCGACTAAGTTATTAGAAATTATTGGCGAGCTACGCCATTTGGGCCGTCGCGGGGCGGAAGGGCCCTTTTCTAATTATTAGAAAAAAAAACGA
>JACCIE010000303.1:0-27290 GCA_018906755.1 Sycophaga agraensis | reverse complement strand
CTCAATTAGTTTAAAGTACGGCCAAAAATTATACATTTGTCGTAAAAGCAAGAACCGTAAATTAGTTTTGAAAATTGATAGATTTTATCATAGAAAATATTCTACAATTACTTTTGTATCAGAATCTAAGGTATAAAATCACGGATCCTGATGAAGGAAAGGAGAGCATAGAAAATATTCTACAATTAAATTTTAAACAAAATCTTGACTAGACTTCGTGTTGATGATCTATATTTTTGAAATAAAGCTATCCCGAAACTTCATTACTTAAACATATGCAAACGTATGCACAATTAACATGTGTTTATATTCATTTAGTTTAATTGTTACTGTAAATATATATCTATATCTATATCCCCCAGTATGATTATCTATTTTAATAAATTTGCATTATTGAATGTATTTTTGTGTGACATTTATAATTACTGATTATGTTCTTTTGTACGTTTATTAAATTTTGCGTTGCATTATTTTTCCTCTGCACCTCATGCGACTAGTTAAGATTCGGATTCATACATAATACTTAAACGTGGTAATTAGAGTCCTCTTCAATTAGTTTAAAGCACTGCCAAAAATTATACATTTGTCGTAAAAGCAAGAACCGTAAATTAGTTTTGAAAATTGATAGATTTTTATCATAGAAAATATTCTACAATTACTTTTGTATCAGAATCTAAGGTATAAAATCACGGATCCTGATGAAGGAAAGGAGAGCATAGAAAATATTCTACAATTAAATTTTAAACAAAATCTTGACTAGACTTCGTGTTGATGATCTATATTTTTGAAATAAAGCTATCCCGAAACTTCATTACTTAAACATATGCAAACGTATGCACAATTAACATGTGTTTATATTCATTTAGTTTAATTGTTACTGTAAATATATATCTATATCTATATCCCCCAGTATGATTATCTATTTTAATAAATTTGCATTATTGAATGTATTTTTGTGTTACAGTTAAAATTACTGATTATGTTCTTTTGTACGTTTATTAAATTTTTGCGTTGCATTATTTTTCCTCTGCACCTCATTCGACTAGTTAAGATTGGATTCATACATAATACTTTAAACGTGGTAATTAGAGTCCTCTTCAATTAGTTTAAAGCACTGCCAAAAATTATACATTTGTCGTAAAAGCAAGAACCGTAAATTAGTTTTGAAAATTGATAGATTTTTATCATAGAAAATATTCTACAATTACTTTTGTATCAGAATCTAAGGTATAAAATCACGGATCCTGATGAAGGAAAGGAGAGCATAGAAAATATTCTACAATTAAATTTTAAACAAAATCTTGACTAGACTTCGTGTTGATGATCTATATTTTTGAAATAAAGCTATCCCGAAACTTCATTACTTAAACATATGCAAACGTATGCACAATTAACATGTGTTTATATTCATTTAGTTTAATTGTTACTGTAAATATATATCTATATCTATATCCCCCAGTATGATTATCTATTTTAATAAATTTGCATTATTGAATGTATTTTTGTGTGAAATTTATAATTACTGATTATGTTCTTTTGTACGTTTATTAAATTTTTGCGTTGCATTATTTTTCCTCTGCACCTCATTCGACTAGTTAAGATTGGATTCATACATAATACTTTAAACGTGGTAATTAGAGTCCTCTTCAATTAGTTTAAAGCACTGCCAAAAATTATACGTTTGTCGTAAAAGCAAGAACCGTAAATTTGTTTTAAAAACTGAGGGTCTTTATCATAGGAAAATTACTTTCCTTTGAGAATCTAAGGTATAAAATCACGGATCCAGATGGAGGAAAGGAGAGCATAGAAAATATTCTACAATTAAGTTTTCAACCCAACTCTTGACTAGACTTCGTGTTGATGATTCTATATTTTGAAATAAAGCTATCGCGAAACTTCATTACTTAAACCATATGAAAACGTATGCACAATTAGCATGTGTTTATATTCATTTAGTTTAATTGTTACTGTAAACTATATATCTATATCTATATCCCCAGTATGATTATCTATTTTAATAAATTTGCATTATTGAATGTATTTTTGTGTGACATTTATAATTACTGATTATGTTCTTTTGTAGGTTTATTAAATTTTAGCGATGCATTATTTTCCTCTGCACCTCATGCGACTAGTTAAGATTCGGATCCATACATAATACTTTAAAAGTGGTAATTAGAGTCCTCTTCAATTAGTTTAAAGCACTGCCAAAAATTATACATTTGTCGTAAAAGCAAGAACCGTAAATTTGTTTTGAAAAATTGATAGATTTTTATCATAGGAAAAATTACATTACTTTGTATCAGAATCTAAGGTATAAAATCACGGATCCTGATGAAGGAAAGGAGAGCATAGAAAATATTCTACAATTAATTTTAAACCAAATCTTGACTAGACTTCGTGTTGATGATTACTATATTTTGAAATAAAGCTATCGCGAAACTTCATTACTTAAACCATATGCAAACGTATGCACAATTAGCATGTGTTATATTCATTTAGTTTAATTGTTACTGTAAATATATATCTATATCTATATTCCCCAGTATGATTATCTATTTTAATAAATTTGCATTATTGAATGTATTTTTGTGTGACATTTATAATTACTGATTATGTTCTTTTGTACGGTTTATTAAATTTTAGCGATGCATTATTTTTCCTCTGCACCTCATGCGACTAGTTAAGATTCGATCCATACATAATACTTTAAAAGTGGTAATTAGAGTCCTCTTCAATTAGTTTAAAGCACTGCCAAAAATTATACATTTGTCGTAAAAGCAAGAACCGTAAATTTGTTTTAAAAATTGATAGATTTTTATCATAGGAAAATTAGTTTCCTTTGAGAATCTAAGGTATAAAATCACGGATCCTGATGAGGAAAGGAGAGCATAGAAAATATTCTACAATTAATTTTCAAACCCAACTCTTGACTAGACTTCGTGTTGATGATTTATATTTTTGAAATAAAGCTATCGCGAAACTTCATTACTTAAACCCATGGAAACGTATGCACAATTAGCATGTGTTTATATTCATTTAGTTTAATTGTCAATGTAACTATATATCTATATCTATATTCCCCAGTATCATTATCTATTTTAATAAATTTGCATTATTGAATGTATTTTTGTGTGACATTTATAATTACTGATTATGTTCTTTTGTAGGTTTATTAAATTTTAGCGATGCATTATTTTTCCTCTGCACCTCATGCGACTAGTTAAGATTCGGATTCATACATAATACTTTAAAACGTGGTAATTAGAGTCCTCTTCAATTAGTTTAAAGCACTGCCAAAAATTATACATTTGTCGTAAAAGCAAGAACCGTAAATTTGTTTTGAAAATTGATAGATTTTTATCATAGAAAATATTCTACAATTACTTTTGTATCAGAATCTAAGGTATAAAATCACGGATCCTGATGAAGGAAAGGAGAGCATAGAAAATATTCTACAATTAAATTTTAAACAAAATCTTGACTAGACTTCGTGTTGATGATCTATATTTTTGAAATAAAGCTATCCCGAAACTTCATTACTTAAACATATGCAAACGTACGCACAATTAGCATGTGTTTATATTCATTTAGTTTAATTGTCAATGTAACTATATATCTATATCTATATTCCCCAGTATCATTATCTATTTTAATAAATTTGCAATATTGAATGTATTTTTGTGTGACATTTATAATTACTGATTATGTTCTTTTGTAGGTTTATTAAATTTTAGCGATGCATTATTTTTCCTCTGCACCTCGTGCGACTAGTTAAGATTCGGATCCATACATAATATTTCAAAAGTGGTAATATGAGTCCTCTTCAATTAGTCTATAGCACTGCCAAAAATTATACATTCGTCGTAAAAGCAAGAACCCTAAATTTGTTTTAAAAATTGTTAGATTTTTATATTTGTGTGACATTTATAATTACTGATTATGTTCTTTTGTACGTTTATTAAATTTTTGCGTTGCATTATTTTTCCTCTGCACCTCGTGCGACTAGTTGAGATTCGGATCCATACATAATACCTTAAAAGTGATGATATGAGTCAACTTCGATTAGTTTAAAGTACTGCCAAAAATTATACATTTGTCGTAAAAGCAATAACCCCAAATTTGTTTTAAAAACTGAGGGTCTTTATAATAGAAAAATAATTTCGTATGAGAATCTAAGGTATAAAATCACGGATCTTGATGGGGGAAAGGAGAGTATAGAAAATATTCTACAATTAAGTTTTAAACCCAACTCTTGACTAGACTTCTTGCGAATGATTACTATTATTTGAAATAAACCTATCGCGAAACTTCATTACTTAAACCCATGGAAAACGTATGCACAATTAGCATGTGTTTATATTCATTTAGTTTAATTGTTACTGTAAATATATATCTATATCTATATCCCCAGTATCATTATCTATTTTAATAAATTTGCATTATTGAATGTATTTTTGTGTGACATTTATAATTACTGATTATGTTCTTTTGTACGGTTTATTAAATTTTTGCGATGCATTATTTTTCCTCTGCACCTCATGCGACTAGTTAAGATTCGATTCATACATAATACTTTAAAAGTGGTAATTAGAGTCCTCTTCAATTAGTTTAAAGCACTGCCAAAAATTATACATTTGTCGTAAAAGCAAGAACCGTAAATTTGTTTTAAAAATTGATAGATTTTTATCATAGGAAAATTACATTTCCTTTGTAGAATCTAAGGTATAAAATCACGGATCCTGATGAAGGAAAGGAGAGCATAGAAAATATTCTACAATTAATTTTTAAACCCAACTCTTGACTAGACTTCGTGTTGATGATTTATATTTTTGAAATAAAGCTATCGCGAAACTTCATTACTTAAACCCATGGAAACGTATGCACAATTAGCATGTGTTTATATTCATTTAGTTTAATTGTTACTGTAACTATATATCTATATCTATATTCCCCCAGTATCATTATCTATTTTAATAAATTTGCATTATTGAATGTATTTTTGTGTGACATTTATAATTACTGATTATGTTCTTTTGTAGGTTTATTAAATTTTAGCGATGCATTATTTTTCCTCTGCACCTCGTGCGACTAGTTAAGATTCGGATCCATACATAATACCTTAAAAGTGATGATATGAGTCATCTTCAATTAGTTTAAAGTACTGCCAAAAATTATACATTTGTCGTAAAAGCAAGAACCGTAAATTAGTTTTGAAAATTGATAGATTTTTATCATAGAAAATATTCTACAATTACTTTTGTATCAGAATCTAAGGTATAAAATCACGGATCCTGATGAAGGAAAGGAGAGCATAGAAAATATTCTACAATTAAATTTTAAACAAAATCTTGACTAGACTTCGTGTTGATGATCTATATTTTTGAAATAAAGCTATCCCGAAACTTCATTACTTAAACCCATGAAAACGTATGCACAATTAGCATGTGTTTATATTCATTTAGTTTAATTGTTACTGTAAACATATATCTATATCTATATTCCCCAGTATCATTATCTATTTTAATAAATTTGCATTATTGAATGTATTTTTGTGTGACATTTATAATTACTGATTATGTTCTTTTGTAGGTTTATTAAATTTTAGCGATGCATTATTTTTCCTCTGCACCTCGTGCGACTAGTTAAGATTCGGATCCATACATAATATTTCAAAAGTGGTAATATGAGTCCTCTTCAATTAGTCTATAGCACTGCCAAAAATTATACATTCGTCGTAAAAGCAAGAACCCTAAATTTGTTTTAAAAATTGTTAGATTTTTATATTTGTTGTGACATTTATAAATTACGGATTATGTTCTTTTGGGTACGTTTATTAAATTTTGCGTTGCATTATTTTCCTCTGCACCTCGTGCGACTAGTTGAGATGCGGATCCATACATATACCTTAAAAGTGATGATATGAGTCAACTTCGATTAGTTTAAAGTACTGCCAAAATTATAACATTTGTCGTAAAAGCAATAACCCAAAATTTGTTTTAAAAAATGAGGGTCTTATAATAGAAAAATATTTCGTATGAGAATCTAAGGTATAAAATCACGGATCTTGATGGAGGAAAGGAGAGTATAGAAAATATTCTACAATTAGTTTTAAACCCACTCTTGACTAGACTTCTTGCGAATGATTACTAGTTGTTTGAAATAAACTATCGCGAAACTTCATTACTTAAACCCATGAAAACGTATGCACAATTAGCATGTGTTTATATTCATTTAGTTTAATTGTTTCTGTAAATATATATTATATCTATATCCCCCAGTATCATTATGTATTTTAATAAATTTGCATTATTGAATGTATTTTTGTGTGACATTTATAATTACTGATTATGTTCTTTTGTACGTTTATTCAATTTTTGCGATGCATTATTTATCCGCTGCACCTCATGCGACTAGTTAAGATTCGATTCATACATAATACTTTAAAAGTGGTAATTAGAGTCCTCTTCAATTAGTTTAAAGCACTGCCAAAAATTATACATTTGTCGTAAAAGCAAGAACCGTAAATTTGTTTTGAAAATTGATAGATTTTAATCATAGAAAATTACTTTCGTACGAGAATCTCAGGTATAAAGATCACGATCCTGATGGAGGAAAGGAGAGCATAGAAAATATTCTACAATTAATTTTTAAACCCAACTCTTGACTAAGATTCGTGTTGATGATTTATATTTTTGAAATAAAGCTATCGCGAAACTTCATTACTTAAACCCATGGAAACGTATGCACAATTAGCATGTGTTTATATTCATTTAGTTTAATTGTCAATGTAACTATATATCTATATCTATATTCCCCAGTATCATTATCTATTTTAATAAATTTGCATTATTGAATGTATTTTTGTGTGACATTTATAATTACTGATTATGTTCTTTTGTACGTTTATTAAATTTTTGCGTTGCATTTTTTTTCCTCTGCACCTCATGCGACTAGTTAAGATTCGATTCATACATAATGCTTTAAACGTGGTAATTAGAGTCCTCTTCAATTAGTTTAAAGCACTGCCAAAAATTATACATTTGTCGTAAAAGCAAGAACCGTAAATTTGTTTTGAAAATTGATAGATTTTTATCATAGAAAATATTCTACAATTACTTTTGTATCAGAATCTAAGGTATAAAATCACGGATCCTGATGAAGGAAAGGAGAGCATAGAAAATATTCTACAATTCAATTTTAAACCAAATCTTGACTAGACTTCGTGTTGATGATCTATATTTTTGAAATAAAGCTATCCCGAAACTTCATTACTTAAACCCATGGAAACGTATGCACAATTAGCATGTGTTTATATTCATTTAGTTTAATTGTTAATGTAAACATATATCTATATCTATATTCCCCAGTATCATTATCTATTTTAATAAATTTGCATTATTGAATGTATTTTTGTGTGACATTTATAATTACTGATTATGTTCTTTTGTAGGTTTATTAAATTTTAGCGATGCATTATTTTTCCTCTGCACCTCGTGCGACTAGTTAAGATTCGGATCCATACATAATATTTCAAAAGTGGTAATATGAGTCCTCTTCAATTAGTCTATAGCACTGCCAAAAATTATACATTCGTCGTAAAAGCAAGAACCCTAAATTTGTTTTAAAAATTGTTAGATTTTTATATTTGTGTGACATTTATAATTACTGATTATGTTCTTTTGTACGTTTATTAAATTTTTGCGTTGCATTATTTTTCCTCTGCACCTCGTGCGACTAGTTGAGATTCGGATCCATACATAATACCTTAAAAGTGATGATATGAGTCAACTTCGATTAGTTTAAAGTACTGCCAAAAATTATACATTTGTCGTAAAAGCAATAACCCCAAATTTGTTTTAAAAACTGAGGGTCTTTATAATAGAAAAATAATTTCGTATGAGAATCTAAGGTATAAAATCACGGATCTTGATGGGGGAAAGGAGAGTATAGAAAATATTCTACAATTAAGTTTTAAACCCAACTCTTGACTAGACTTCTTGCGAATGATTACTGTTGTTTGAAATAAACCTATCGCGAAACTTCATTACTTAAACCCATGAAAACGTATGCACAATTAGCATGTGTTTATATTCATTTAGTTTAATTGTTTCTGTAAATATATATTTATATCTATATCCCCCAGTGTCATTATGTATTTTAATAAATTTGCATTATTGAATATGTTTTTGTGTGACATTTATAATTACTGATTATGTTCTTTTGTACGTTTATTCAATTTTTGCGATGCATTATTTATCCGCTGCACCTCATGCGACTAGTTAAGATTCGATTCATACATAATACTTTAAAAGTGGTAATTAGAGTCCTCTTCAATTAGTTTAAAGCACTGCCAAAAATTATACATTTGTCGTAAAAGCAAGAACCGTAAATTTGTTTTGAAAATTGATAGATTTTAATCATAGAAAATTACTTTCGTACGAGAATCTCAGGTATAAGATGATAGATCCTGATGGAGGAAAGGAGCGCATAGAAAATATTTTACAATTAATTTTTAAACCCAACTCTTGACTAGACTTCGTGCGAATGATTACTATTTTTTGAAATAAAGCTATCGCGAAACTTCGTTACTTAAACCCATGGAAACGCATGCACAATTAGCATGTGTTCAGATTCATTCAGTTTAATTGTTAATGTAAATATATATCTATATATATACCGCCCTGTATCATTATCTATTTTAATAAATTTCCAATATTGAATGTTTTTTTGTGTGACATTTATAATTACTGATATGTTCTTTTGTACGTTTATTAAATATTTGTGAAACATTATTTTTCATTTGCACCTCATTCGACTAGTTAAGATTCGATCCATACACAATACTTTAAAAGTGATGATATGAGTCATCTTCAATTAGTTTAAAATACTGCCAATAATTATACATTTGTCGTAAAAGCAAGAACCGTAAATTTGTTTTAAAAATTGATAGATTTTTATCATGGAAAATTAGTTTCCTTTGAGAATCTAAGGTTTAAAATCATGGATCCTGATAAAGGGAAGGAGAGCATAGAAAATATTCTACAATTAATTTTTAAACCCAACTGTTGAGTAGACTTCGTGCGAATGATTACTGGTGTTTGCAATAAAGCTATCACGAAACTTCATTACTTAAACCCATGCAAACGTATGCACAATTAGCATGTGTTTATATTCATTTAGTTTAATTGTTACTGTAAATATATATCTATATCTATATTCCCCAGTATCATTATCTATTTTAATAAATTTGCATTATGGAATGTATTTTTGTGTGACATTTATAATTACTGATTATGTTCTTTTGTACGTTTATTAAATTTTTGCGTTGCATTATTTTTCCTCTGCACCTCGTGCGACTAGTTAAGATTTGGATCCATACATAATACCTTAAAAGTGATGATATGAGTCAACTTCAATTAGTTTCAAGTACTGCCAAAAATTATACATTTGTCGTAAAAGCAATAACCCCAAATTTGTTTTAAAAACTGAGGGTCTTTATAATAGAAAAATAATTTCGTATGAGAATCTAAGGTATAAAATCACGGATCTTGATGGAGGAAAGGAGAGCATAGAAAATATTGTGCAATTAATTTTTAAACCCAACTCTTGACTAGACTTCGTGCGTATGTTTAATATTATTTGAAATAAACCTATCGCGAAACGTCATTACTTAAACCCATGGAAACGGTTGCACAATTAGCATGTGTTTATATTCATTTAGTTTAATTGTTACTGTAAATATATATCTATATCTATATCGCCCAGTATCATTATCTATTTTAAACATCGTGCATCGGCGCGATAGTGGAGGAACTGAGGCGGCGCGGCGCGGTGGTGGGGTACGCACGGCGCGGCGCGATGGTGGGGGCAACTGCTCTCGGGCCGGCTCTTGACTATATCCGAGAGCGCGGACCCGGACGAGAGCCCCCTTATATTTTTACGGTGTTTTTAAATTTCTTTAGTTTTCACGGGTATGGCTCGTTTTTCTAGGGTAACATACTGACTGAGGTATCATAAATTGTTTAAATCAACGCGTAATTCGTATTTTTAATTCGTTAATTATTGAGCATATTTCAGGCTGTTGGACGGCCCGTAAGCCATGCACCGAAACGAGTAAAATTGCGCAGTTCGAATGCATATTACGGATGGTCGTTCAATAGTTTGTGTTGAAAACCAAGGCCGTATCGATCCTAAGATTAAATATTGACTGAGGAATCTTAAATTGTGTAAATCAAGAGATAATTATTATTTCTAATTCGTTAACAAGCGAGCACATTTCAGGCTGTTGGGCGGCCCGTAAGCCATGCGCCGAAACGAGTAAAATGCGTCTTTCGAATGCATATTACGGACGGTCGTTGAACAGTTTGCATTAAAATCAAACACAGCATCGTTCCTCGGTTCGACTACAGACCGAGGAATCTGAGATTTTTTAAATCAAGTCGTAATTAGTATTTTTAATTCCTGAATAAGTGACCGCATTTCAGGCTGTTCGGCGGCCCGTAAGACTTATGCGCCGAAATGAGTAAAATGCGCCTTTCAAATGCATTTTACGGACGGTTATTGAACAGTTTGTGTTAAAAACAAATACAGTGTCGATCCTCAGATCGAGTTCTGACCGAGGAATCTTAGGTTGTTTAAATCAAGGCGTAATTAATATTTTTAATTGCTGAATATTTGACCGCATTTCAGGCTGTTCGGCGGCCCGTAAGACTTATGCGCCGAAATCAGTAAAATGCATCATTCGAATGCAATTTACGGGCGGTAATTAAATAGTTTCTATTAACAACGAACATAGTATCAATCCGCAGATCGAGTACTGACAGAGGAATCTTGGATTGTTTAAATGAAAGCGTAATTAGTATTTTTAATTCATTAATAACCAAGCGCATTTCAGGCTGTTCGACGGCCCATAAGCCATGCGCTGAAACGAGTAATATGCGCCTTTCGAACGCATTTTACGGACAATGAATTAACGGTTTGGATTTAAAGCAAATACAGTATCGATCGTCAGACCGAGTACTGATCAAGGAATCTTAGATTGTTTGAATCAAGTGGTAATTAGTATTTTTAATTTGTTGATAACCGAACGCTTTTCAGTCTGTGCGACGGTCCGTAAGCCATGCGCTGAATCGAGCAAAATGCGCCTTTCAAATGCATTTTACGGACGGTTATTGAACAGTTTGTGTTAAAAACAAATACAGTGTCGATCCTCAGATCGAGTTCTGACCGAGGAATCTTAGGTTGTTTAAATCTAGGCGTAATTAATATTTTTAATTGCTGAATATTTGACCGCATTTCAGGCTGTTCGGCGGCCCGTAAGACTTATGCGCCGAAATCAGTAAAATGCATCATTCGAATGCAATTTACGGGCGGTAATTAAATAGTTTCTATTAACAACGAACATAGTACCAATCCGCAGATCGAGTACTGACAGAGGAATCTTGGATTGTTTAAATGAAAGCGTAATTAGTATTTTTAATTCATTAATAACCAAGCGCATTTCAGGCTGTTCGACGGCCCATAAGCCATGCGCTGAAACGAGTAATATGCGCCTTTCGAACGCATTTTACGGACAATGAATTAACGGTTTGGATTTAAAGCAAATACAGTATCGATCGTCAGACCGAGTACTGACCAAGGAATCTTAGATTGTTTGAATCAAGTGGTAATTAGTATTTTTAATTTGTTGATAATCGAACGCTTTTCAGTCTGTGCGACGGTCCGTAAGCCATGCGCTGAATCGAGCAAAATGCATCATTCAAATGCATTTTGCGGACGGTCGTTGAACAGTTTGTATTAAAAACCAACACAGTAAGGATCCTCAGATCGAGTTCTGACCGAGGAATCTTAGGTTGTTTAAATCTAGGCGTAATTAATATTTTTAATTGCTGAATATTTGACCGCATTTCAGGCTGTTGGGTGGCCCGTAAGCCATACGCTGACACGAGTCGTTGAGGAGGTTGTGTTAAAAACAAATACAGTACCGATCCTCAGACCAACTACTTGGTATAAAAATATGGTAGTCGAGGCTGAATAGCCTAACGTTTCAAATAGGCCTTGATAAAGGCCGGTTTGTTCTAATTTTTCGCAATACCAGCGAGCCTTCCTTCAACGTGGAGCAGATGACGATCCGTGCACCCAAGGTTCGGTGGGCGAGGCTACTCAACCCCTCCTCGCGAATCCTCCTCGGTTCTCGGGTGGTGGGTTACGCACGGCGCGGCGCGATGGTGGGGGCAACTGCTCTCGGGCCGGCTCTTGACTATATCCGAGAGCGCGGACCCGGACGAGAGCCCCCTTATATTTTTACGGTGTTTTTAAATTTCTTTAGTTTTCACGGGTATGGCTCGTTTTTCTAGGGTAACATACTGACTGAGGTATCATAAATTGTTTAAATCAACGCGTAATTCGTATTTTTAATTCGTTAATTATTGAGCATATTTCAGGCTGTTGGTCGGCCCGTAAGCCATGCGCCGAAACGAGTAAAATGCGTCTTTCGAATGCATATTACGGACGGTCGTTGAACAGTTTGCATTAAAATCAAACACAGCATCGTTCCTTATTTTTCCTCTGCACATCGTGCGACTAGTTAAGATTCGGATCCATACATAATACCTTAAAAGTGATGATATGAGTCATCTTCAATTAGTTTAAAGTACGGCCAAAAATTATACATTTGTCGTAAAAGCAAGAACCGTAAATTAGTTTTGAAAATTGATAGATTTTTATCATGGAAAATTACTTTCCTTTGAGAATCTAAGGTATAAAATCACGGATCCTGATGAAGGAAAGGAGAGCATAGAAAATATTCTACAATTAAATTTTAAACCAAATCTTGACTAGACTTCGTGTTGATGATTCTATATTTTGAAATAAAGCTATCCCGAAACTTCATTACTTAAACATATGCAAACGTATGCACAATTAACATGTGTTTATATTCATTTAGTTTAATTGTTACTGTAAATATATATCTATATCTATATCCCCCAGTATGATTATCTATTTTAATAAATTTGCATTATTGAATGTATTTTTGTGTGACATTTATAATTACTGATTATGTTCTTTTGTACGTTTATTAAATTTTTGCGTTGCATTATTTTTCCTCTGCACCTCATTCGACTAGTTAAGATTGGATTCATACATAATACTTTAAACGTGGTAATTAGAGTCCTCTTCAATTAGTTTAAAGCACTGCCAAAAATTATACATTTGTCGTAAAAGCAAGAACCGTAAATTAGTTTTGAAAATTGATAGATTTTTATCATAGAAAATATTCTACAATTACTTTTGTATCAGAATCTAAGGTATAAAATCACGGATCCTGATGAAGGAAAGGAGAGCATAGAAAATATTCTACAATTAAATTTTAAACAAAATCTTGACTAGACTTCGTGTTGATGATCTATATTTTTGAAATAAAGCTATCCCGAAACTTCATTACTTAAACATATGCAAACGTATGCACAATTAACATGTGTTTATATTCATTTAGTTTAATTGTTACTGTAAATATATATCTATATCTATATCCCCCAGTATGATTATCTATTTTAATAAATTTGCATTATTGAATGTATTTTTGTGTGACATTTATAATTACTGATTATGTTCTTTTGTACGTTTATTAAATTTTAGCGATGCATTATTTTCCTCTGCACCTCATGCGACTAGTTAAGATTCGGATTCATACATAATACTTTAAAAGTGGTAATTAGAGTCCTCTTCAATTAGTTTAAAGCACTGCCAAAAATTATACATTTGTCGTAAAAGCAAGAACCGTAAATTAGTTTTGAAAAATTGATAGATTTTTATCATAGAAATAATTAGTTTCGTATCAGAATCTAAGGTATAAATCACGGATCCTGATGAAGGAAAGGAGAGCATAGAAAATATTCTACAATTAAATTTTAAACAAAATCTTGACTAGACTTCGTGTTGATGATCTATATTTTTGAAATAAGCTATCCCGAAACTTCATTACTTAAACATATGCAAACGTATGCACAATTAACATGTGTTTATATTCATTTAGTTTAATTGTTACTGTAAATATATATCTATATCTATATCCCCAGTATGATTATCTATTTTAATAAATTTGCATTATTGAATGTATTTTTGTGTGAAATTTATAATTACTGATTATGTTCTTTTGTACGTTTATTAAATTTTTGCGTTGCATTATTTTTCCTCTGCACCTCATTCGACTAGTTAAGATTGGATTCATACATAATACTTTAAACGTGGTAATTAGAGTCCTCTTCAATTAGTTTAAAGCACTGCCAAAAATTATACGTTTGTCGTAAAAGCAAGAACCGTAAATTTGTTTTAAAAACTGAGGGTCTTTATCATAGGAAAATTACTTTCCTTTGAGAATCTAAGGTATAAAATCACGGATCCAGATGGAGGAAAGGAGAGCATAGAAAATATTCTACAATTAAGTTTTCAACCCAACTCTTGACTAGACTTCGTGCGAATGTTTACTATTATTTGAAATAAACCTATCGCGAAACTTCATTACTTAAACCCATGAAAACGTATGCACAATTAGCATGTGTCTATATTCATTTAGTTTAATTGTTACTGTAAACATATATCTATATCTATATTCCCCAGTATCATTATCTATTTTAATAAATTTGCATTATTGAATGTATTTTTGTGTGACATTTATAATTACTGATTATGTTCTTTTGTAGGTTTATTAAATTTTAGCGATGCATTATTTTTCCTCTGCACCTCATGCGACTAGTTAAGATTCGGATCCATACATAATACTTTAAAAGTGGTAATTATGAGTCCTCTTCAATTAGTTTAAAGCACTGCCAAAAATTATACATTTGTCGTAAAAGCAAGAACCGTAAATTTGTTTTGAAAATTGATAGATTTTTATCATAGAAAATATTACATTTCCTTTGTATAGAATCTAAGGTATAAAATCACGGATCCTGATGAAGGAAAGGAGAGCATAGAAAATATTCTACAATTAATTTTAAACCAAACTCTTGACTAGACTTCGTGTTGATGATTCTATATTTTTGAAATAAAGCTATCGCGAAACTTCATTACTTAAACCCTATGCAAACGTATGCACAATTAGCATGTGTTTATATTCATTTAGTTTAATTGTTACTGTAAATATATATCTATATCTATATCCCCAGTATCATTATCTATTTTAATAAATTTGCATTATTGAATGTATTTTTGTGTGACATTTATAATTACTGATTATGTTCTTTTGTAGGTTTATTAAATTTTAGCGATGCATTATTTTTCCTCTGCACCTCGTGCGACTAGTTAAGATTGGATTCATACATAATACTTTAAACGTGGTAATTAGAGTCCTCTTCAATTAGTTTAAAGCACTGCCAAAAATTATACATTTGTCGTAAAAGCAAGAACCGTAAATTAGTTTTGAAAATTGATAGATTTTTATCATAGAAAATATTCTACAATTACTTTTGTATCAGAATCTAAGGTATAAAATCACGGATCCTGATGAAGGAAAGGAGAGCATAGAAAATATTCTACAATTAAATTTTAAACAAAATCTTGACTAGACTTCGTGTTGATGATCTATATTTTTGAAATAAAGCTATCCCGAAACTTCATTACTTAAACATATGCAAACGTATGCACAATTAACATGTGTTTATATTCATTTAGTTTAATTGTTACTGTAAATATATATCTATATCTATATCCCCCAGTATGATTATCTATTTTAATAAATTTGCATTATTGAATGTATTTTTGTGTGACATTTATAATTACTGATTATGTTCTTTTGTAGGTTTATTAAATTTTAGCGATGCATTATTTATCCGCTGCACCTCATGCGACTAGTTAAGATTCGATTCATACATAATGCTTTAAACGTGGTAATTAGAGTCCTCTTCAATTAGTTTAAAGCACTGCCAAAAATTATACATTTGTCGTAAAAGCAAGAACCGTAAATTTGTTTTGAAAATTGATAGATTTTTATCATAGAAAATATTCTACAATTACTTTTGTATCAGAATCTAAGGTATAAAATCACGGATCCAGATGGAGGAAAGGAGAGCATAGAAAATATTCTACAATTAAGTTTTCAACCCAACTCTTGACTAGACTTCGTGCGAATGTTTACTATTATTTGAAATAAACCTATCGCGAAACTTCATTACTTAAACCCATGAAAACGTATGCACAATTAGCATGTGTCTATATTCATTTAGTTTAATTGTTACTGAAAACATATATCTATATCTATATTCCCCAGTATCATTATCTATTTTAATAAATTTGCATTATTGAATGTATTTTTGTGTGACATTTATAATTACTGATTATGTTCTTTTGTAGGTTTATTAAATTTTAGCGATGCATTATTTTTCCTCTGCACCTCATGCGACTAGTTAAGATTCGATCCATACATAATACTTTAAAAGTGGTAATTAGAGTCCTCTTCAATTAGTTTAAAGCACTGCCAAAAATTATACATTTGTCCTAAAAGCCAGAACCGTAAATTTGTTTTAAAAATTGATATATTTTTATCATGGAAAATTAGTTTCCTTTGAGAATCTAAGGTATAAAATCACGGATCCTGATGGAGGAAAGGAGAGCATAGAAAATATTCTACAATTAATTTTTCAACCCAACTCTTGACTAAAGTTCGTGTTGATGATCTATATTTTTGAAATAAAGCTATCCCGAAAATTCATTACTTAAACATATGCAAACGTATGCACAATTAACATGTGTTTATATTCATTTAGTTTAATTGTTACTGTAAATATCTATATTCCCCAGTATCATTATCTATTTTAATAAATTTGCATTATGGAATGTATTTTTGTGTGACATTTATAATTACTGATTATGTTCTTTTGTACGTTTATTAAATTTTTGCGTTGCATTATTTTTCCTCTGCACCTCGTGCGACTAGTTAAGATTTGGATCCATACATAATACCTTAAAAGTGATGATATGAGTCAACTTCAATTAGTTTCAAGTACTGCCAAAAATTATACATTTGTCGTAAAAGCAATAACCCCAAATTTGTTTTAAAAACTGAGGGTCTTTATAATAGAAAAATAATTTCGTATGAGAATCTAAGGTATAAAATCACGGATCTTGATGGAGGAAAGGAGAGCATAGAAAATATTGTGCAATTAATTTTTAAACCCAACTCTTGACTAGACTTCGTGCGTATGTTTAATATTATTTGAAATAAACCTATCGCGAAACGTCATTACTTAAACCCATGGAAACGGATGCACAATTAGCATGTGTTTATATTCATTTAGTTTAATTGTTACTGTAAATATATATCTATATCTATATCGCCCAGTATCATTATCTATTTTAAACATCGTGCATCGGCGCGATAGTGGAGGAACTGAGGCGGCGCGGCGCGGTGGTGGGGTACGCACGGCGCGGCGCGATGGTGGGGGCAACTGCTCTCGGGCCGGCTCTTGACTATATCCGAGAGCGCGGACCCGGACGAGAGCCCCCTTATATTTTTACGGTGTTTTTAAATTTCTTTAGTTTTCACGGGTATGGCTCGTTTTTCTAGGGTAACATACTGACTGAGGTATCATAAATTGTTTAAATCAACGCGTAATTCGTATTTTTAATTCGTTAATTATTGAGCATATTTCAGGCTGTTGGACGGCCCGTAAGCCATGCACCGAAACGAGTAAAATTGCGCAGTTCGAATGCATATTACGGATGGTCGTTCAATAGTTTGTGTTGAAAACCAAGGCCGTATCGATCCTAAGATTAAATATTGACTGAGGAATCTTAAATTGTGTAAATCAAGAGATAATTATTATTTCTAATTCGTTAACAAGCGAGCACATTTCAGGCTGTTGGGCGGCCCGTAAGCCATGCGCCGAAACGAGTAAAATGCGTCTTTCGAATGCATATTACGGACGGTCGTTGAACAGTTTGCATTAAAATCAAACACAGCATCGTTCCTTATTTTTCCTCTGCACATCGTGCGACTAGTTAAGATTCGGATCCATACATAATACCTTAAAAGTGATGATATGAGTCATCTTCAATTAGTTTAAAGTACGGCCAAAAATTATACATTTGTCGTAAAAGCAAGAACCGTAAATTAGTTTTGAAAATTGATAGATTTTTATCATAGAAAATATTCTACAATTACTTTTGTATCAGAATCTAAGGTATAAAATCACGGATCCTGATGAAGGAAAGGAGAGCATAGAAAATATTCTACAATTAAATTTTAAACAAAATCTTGACTAGACTTCGTGTTGATGATCTATATTTTTGAAATAAAGCTATCCCGAAACTTCATTACTTAAACATATGCAAACGTATGCACAATTAACATGTGTTTATATTCATTTAGTTTAATTGTTACTGTAAATATATATCTATATCTATATCCCCCAGTATGATTATCTATTTTAATAAATTTGCATTATTGAATGTATTTTTGTGTGACATTTATAATTACTGATTATGTTCTTTTGTACGTTTATTAAATTTTTGCGTTGCATTATTTTTCCTCTGCACCTCATTCGACTAGTTAAGATTGGATTCATACATAATACTTTAAACGTGGTAATTAGAGTCCTCTTCAATTAGTTTAAAGCACTGCCAAAAATTATACGTTTGTCGTAAAAGCAAGAACCGTAAATTTGTTTTAAAAACTGAGGGTCTTTATCATAGGAAAATTACTTTCCTTTGAGAATCTAAGGTATAAAATCACGGATCCAGATGGAGGAAAGGAGAGCATAGAAAATATTCTACAATTAAGTTTTCAACCCAACTCTTGACTAGACTTCGTGCGAATGTTTACTATTATTTGAAATAAACCTATCGCGAAACTTCATTACTTAAACCCATGAAAACGTATGCACAATTAGCATGTGTCTATATTCATTTAGTTTAATTGTTACTGTAAACATATATCTATATCTATATTCCCCAGTATCATTATCTATTTTAATAAATTTGCATTATTGAATGTATTTTTGTGTGACATTTATAATTACTGATTATGTTCTTTTGTAGGTTTATTAAATTTTAGCGATGCATTATTTTTCCTCTGCACCTCATGCGACTAGTTAAGATTCGATCCATACATAATACTTTAAAAGTGGTAATTAGAGTCCTCTTCAATTAGTTTAAAGCACTGCCAAAAATTATACATTTGTCCTAAAAGCCAGAACCGTAAATTTGTTTTAAAAATTGATATATTTTTATCATGGAAAATTAGTTTCCTTTGAGAATCTAAGGTATAAAATCACGGATCCTGATGGAGGAAAGGAGAGCATAGAAAATATTCTACAATTAAATTTTAAACAAAATCTTGACTAGACTTCGTGTTGATGATCTATATTTTTGAAATAAAGCTATCCCGAAACTTCATTACTTAAACATATGCAAACGTATGCACAATTAACATGTGTTTATATTCATTTAGTTTAATTGTTACTGTAAATATATATCTATATCTATATCCCCCAGTATGATTATCTATTTTAATAAAT
This sequence comes from Sycophaga agraensis, assembly GCA_018906755.1. Lineage (NCBI taxonomy): Eukaryota > Metazoa > Arthropoda > Insecta > Hymenoptera > Pteromalidae > Sycophaga > Sycophaga agraensis. The sequence continues at coordinate 7,773 of JACCIE010000303.1, read as the reverse complement.
TTGCATTATTGAATGTATTTTTGTGTGACATTTATAATTACTGATTATGTTCTTTTGTACGTTTATTAAATTTTAGCGATGCATTATTTATCCGCTGCACCTCATGCGACTAGTTAAGATTCGATTCATACATAATGCTTTAAACGTGGTAATTAGAGTCCTCTTCAATTAGTTTAAAGCACTGCCAAAAATTATACATTTGTCGTAAAAGCAAGAACCGTAAATTTGTTTTGAAAATTGATAGATTTTTATCATAGAAAATATTCTACAATTACTTTTGTATCAGAATCTAAGGTATAAAATCACGGATCCTGATGAAGGAAAGGAGAGCAAAGAAAATATTCTACAATTAAATTTTAAACCAAATCTTGACTAGACTTCGTGTTGATGATCTATATTTTTGAAATAAAGCTATCGCGAAACTTCATTACTTAAACCCATGGAAACGTATGCACAATTAGCATGTGTTTATATTCATTTAGTTTAATTGTTACTGTAAATATATATCTATATCTATTTCGCCCTGTATCATTATATATTTTAATAAATTTGCATTATTGAATGTATTTTTGTGTGAAATTTATAATTACTGATTATGTTCTTTTGTACGTTTATTAAATTTTTGCGTTGCATTATTTTTCCTCTGCACCTCATGCGACTAGTTAAGATTCGATTCATACATAATATTTCAAAAGTGGTAATATGAGTCCTCTTCAATTAGTCTATAGCACTGCCAAAAATTATACATTCGTCGTAAAAGCAAGAACCCTAAATTTGTTTTAAAAATTGTTAGATTTTTATATTTGTGTGACATTTATAATTACTGATTATGTTCTTTTGTACGTTTATTAAATTTTTGCGTTGCATTATTTTTCCTCTGCACCTCGTGCGACTAGTTGAGATTCGGATCCATACATAATACCTTAAAAGTGATGATATGAGTCAACTTCGATTAGTTTAAAGTACTGCCAAAAATTATACATTTGTCGTAAAAGCAATAACCCCAAATTTGTTTTAAAAACTGAGGGTCTTTATAATAGAAAAATAATTTCGTATGAGAATCTAAGGTATAAAATCACGGATCTTGATGGAGGAAAGGAGAGCATAGAAAATATTGTGCAATTAATTTTTAAACCCAACTCTTGACTAGACTTCGTGCGAATGTTTAATATTATTTGAAATAAACCTATCGCGAAACGTCATTACTTAAACCCATGGAAACGGATGCACAATTAGCATGTGTTTATATTCATTTAGTTTAATTGTTACTGTAAATATATATCTATATCTATATCGCCCTGTATCATTATATATTTTAATAAATTTGCATTATTGAATGTATTTTTGTGTGACATTTATAATTACTGATTATGTTCTTTTGTACGTTTATTAAATTTTTGCGTTGCATTATTTTTCCTCTGCACCTCATGCGACTAGTTAAGATTCGATTCATACATAATAATTTAAACGTGGTAATTAGAGTCCTCTTCAATTAGTTTAAAGCACTGCCAAAAATTATACATTTGTCGTAAAAGCAAGAACCGTAAATTTGTTTTAAAAACTGAGGGTCTTTATCATAGGAAAATTACTTTCCTTTGAGAATCTAAGGTATAAAATCACGGATCCAGATGGAGGAAATGGAGAGCATAGAAAATATTCTACAATTAAGTTTTCAACCCAACTCTTGACTAGACTTCGTGCGAATGTTTACTATTATTTGAAATAAACCTATCGCGAAACTTCATTACTTAAACCCATGAAAACGTATGCACAATTAGCATGTGTTTATATTCATTTAGTTTAATTGTTACTGTAAACATATATATATATCTATATCGCCCTGTATCATTATATATTTTAATAAATTTGCATTATTGAATGTATTTTTGTGTGACATTTATAATTACTGATTATGTTCTTTTGTACGTTTATTAAATTTTTGCGATTGCATTATTTTTCCTCTGCACCTCATGCGACTAGTTAAGATTCGATTCATACATAATACTTTAAACGTGGTAATTAGAGTCCTCTTCAATTAGTTTAAAGCACTGCCAAAAATTATACATTTGTCGTAAAAGCAAGAACCGTAAATTTGTTTTAAAAACTTGATAGGTCTTTATCATAGGAAAATTACTTTCCTTTGAGAATCTAAGGTATAAAATCACGGATCCTGATGGAGGAAAGGAGAGCATAGAAAATATTCTACAATTAAGTTTTCAACCCAACTCTTGACTAGACTTCGTGCGAATGTTTACTATTATTTGAAATAAACCTATCGCGAAACTTCATTACTTAAACCCATGAAAACGTATGCACAATTAGCATGTGTTTATATTCATTTAGTTTAATTGTTCAATGTAACTATATATCTATATCTATATCCCCCAGTATCATTATCTATTTTAATAAATTTGCATTATTGAATGTATTTTTGTGTGACATTTATAATTGCTGACTATGTTCTTTTGTACGTTTATTCAATTTTTGCGATGCATTATTTATCCGCTGCACCTCATGCGACTAGTTAAGATTCGATTCATACATAATGCTTTAAACGTGGTAATTAGAGTCCTCTTCAATTAGTTTAAAGCACTGCCAAAAATTATACATTTGTCGTAAAAGCAAGAACCGTAAATTTGTTTTGAAAATTGATAGATTTTTATCATAGGAAATATTCTACAATTACTTTTGTATCAGAATCTAAGGTATAAAATCACGGATCCTGATGAAGGAAAGGAGAGCATAGAAAATATTCTACAATTAAATTTTAAACCAAATCTTGACTAGACTTCGTGTTGATGATCTATATTTTTGAAATAAAGCTATCCCGAAACTTCATTACTTAAACATATGCAAACGTATGCACAATTAACATGTGTTTATATTCATTTAGTTTAATTGTTACTGTAAATATATATCTATATCTATATCCCCCAGTATGATTATCTATTTTAATAAATTTGCATTATTGAATGTATTTTTGTGTGACATTTATAATTACTGATTATGTTCTTTTGTAGGTTTATTAAATTTTAGCGATGCATTATTTATCTGCTGCACCTCATGCGACTAGTTAAGATTCGATTCATACATAATGCTTTAAACGTGGTAATTAGAGTCCTCTTCAATTAGTTTAAAGCACTGCCAAAAATTATACATTTGTCGTAAAAGCAAGAACCGTAAATTTGTTTTGAAAATTGATAGATTTTTATCATAGGAAATATTCTACAATTACTTTTGTATCAGAATCTAAGGTATAAAATCACGGATCCTGATGAAGGAAAGGAGAGCATAGAAAATATTCTACAATTAAATTTTAAACCAAATCTTGACTAGACTTCGTGTTGATGATCTATATTTTTGAAATAAAGCTATCGCGAAACTTCATTACTTAAACCCATGGAAACGTATGCACAATTAGCATGTGTTTATATTCATTTAGTTTAATTGTTACTGTAAATATATATCTATATCTATATCGCCCTGTATCATTATATATTTTAATAAATTTGCATTATTGAATGTATTTTTGTGTGAAATTTATAATTACTGATTATGTTCTTTTGTACGTTTATTAAATTTTTGCGATTGCATTATTTTTCCTCTGCACCTCATGCGACTAGTTAAGATTCGATTCATACATAATACTTTAAACGTGGTAATTAGAGTCCTCTTCAATTAGTTTAAAGCACTGCCAAAAATTATACATTTGTCGTAAAAGCAAGAACCGTAAATTTGTTTTAAAACTGAGGGTCTTTATCATAGGAAAATTACTTTCCTTTGAGAATCTAAGGTATAAAATCACGGATCCAGATGGAGGAAAGGAGAGCATAGAAAATATTCTACAATTAAGTTTTCAACCCAACTCTTGACTAGACTTCGTGCGAATGTTTACTATTATTTGAAATAAACCTATCGCGAAACTTCATTACTTAAACCCATGAAAACGTATGCACAATTAGCATGTGTCTATATTCATTTAGTTTAATTGTTACTGTAAACATATATCTATATCTATATTCCCCAGTATCATTATCTATTTTAATAAATTTGCATTATTGAATGTATTTTTGTGTGACATTTATAATTACTAATTATGTTCTTTTGTAGGTTTATTATATTTTAGCGATGCATTATTTTTCCTCTGCACCTCATGCGACTAGTTAAGATTCGATCCATACATAATACTTTAAAAGTGGTAATTAGAGTCCTCTTCAATTAGTTTAAAGCACTGCCAAAAATTATACATTTGTCGTAAAAGCAAGAACCGTAAATTTGTTTTAAAAACTGAGGGTCTTTATCATAGGAAAATTACTTTCCTTTGAGAATCTAAGGTATAAAATCACGGATCCAGATGGAGGAAAGGAGAGCATAGAAAATATTCTACAATTAAGTTTTCAACCCAACTCTTGACTAGACTTCGTGCGAATGTTTACTATTATTTGAAATAAACCTATCGCGAAACTTCATTACTTAAACCCATGAAACGTATGCACAATTAGCATGTGTTTATATTCATTTAGTTTAATTGTCAATGTAACTATATATCTATATTTATATCCCCCAGTATCATTATATATTTTAATAAATTTGCATTATTGAATGTATTTTTGTGTGAAATTTATAATTACTAATTATGTTCTTTTGTAGGTTTATTATATTTTAGCGATGCATTATTTTTCCTCTGCACCTCATGCGACTAGTTAAGATTCGATCCATACATAATACTTTAAAAGTGGTAATTAGAGTCCTCTTCAATTAGTTTAAAGCACTGCCAAAAATTATACATTTGTCGTAAAAGCAAGAACCGTAAATTTGTTTTAAAAACTGAGGGTCTTTATCATAGGAAAATTACTTTCCTTTGAGAATCTAAGGTATAAAATCACGGATCCAGATGGAGGAAAGGAGAGCATAGAAAATATTCTACAATTAAGTTTTCAACCCAACTCTTGACTAGACTTCGTGCGAATGTTTACTATTATTTGAAATAAACCTATCGCGAAACTTCATTACTTAAACCCATGAAAACGTATGCACAATTAGCATGTGTTTATATTCATTTAGTTTAATTGTCAATGTAACTATATATCTATATCTATATTCCCCAGTATCATTATCTATTTTAATAAATTTGCATTATTGAATGTATTTTTGTGTGACATTTATAATTACTAATTATGTTCTTTTGTAGGTTTATTAAATTTTAGCGATGCATTATTTTTCCTCTGCACCTCATGCGACTAGTTAAGATTCGATTCATACATAATACTTTAAACGTGGTAATTAGAGTCCTCTTCAATTAGTTTAAAGCACTGCCAAAAATTATACATTTGTCGTAAAAGCAAGAACCGTAAATTTGTTTTAAAAACTGAGGGTCTTTATCATAGGAAAATTACTTTCCTTTGAGAATCTAAGGTATAAAATCACGGATCCAGATGGAGGAAAGGAGAGCATAGAAAATATTCTACAATTAAGTTTTCAACCCAACTCTTGACTAGACTTCGTGCGAATGTTTACTATTATTTGAAATAAACCTATCGCGAAACTTCATTACTTAAACCCATGAAAACGTATGCACAATTAGCATGTGTTTATATTCATTTAGTTTAATTGTCAATGTAACTATATATCTATATTTATATCCCCCAGTATCATTATATATTTTAATAAATTTGCATTATTGAATGTATTTTTGTGTGACATTTATAATTACTGATTATGTTCTTTTGTACGTTTATTAAATTTTAGCGATTGCATTATTTATCCTCTGCACCTCATGCGACTAGTTAAGATTCGATTCATACATAATACTTTAAACGTGGTAATTAGAGTCCTCTTCAATTAGTTTAAAGCACTGCCAAAAATTATACATTTGTCGTAAAAGCAAGAACCGTAAATTTGTTTTAAAAACTGAGGGTCTTTATCATAGGAAAATTACTTTCCTTTGAGAATCTAAGGTATAAAATCACGGATCCAGATGGAGGAAAGGAGAGCATAGAAAATATTCTACAATTAAGTTTTTCAACCCAACTCTTGACTAGACTTCGTGCGAATGTTTACTATTATTTGAAATAAACCTATCGCGAAACTTCATTACTTAAACCCATGAAAACGTATGCACAATTAGCATGTGTTTATATTCATTTAGTTTAATTGTTACTGTAAACTATATATCTATATCTATATCCCCCAGTATCATTATGTATTTTAATAAATTTGCATGATTGAATGTATTTTTTGTGTGACATTTATAATTACTGATTATGTTCTTTTGTAGGTTTATTAAATTTTAGCGATGCATTATTTATCCGCTGCACCTCATGCGACTAGTTAAGATTCGATTCATACATAATGCTTTAAACGTGGTAATTAGAGTCCTCTTCAATTAGTTTTAAAGCACTGCCAAAAATTATACATTTGTCGTAAAGCAAGAACCGTAAATTGTTTTGAAAATTGATAGATTTTATCATAGAAAATATTCTACAATTACTTTTGTATCAGAATCTAAGGTATAAAATCACGGATCCTGATGAAGGAAAGGAGAGCATAGAAAATATTCTACAATTAATTTTAAACCAAATCTTGACTAGACTCGTGTTGATGATCTATATTTTTGAAATAAAGCTATCCCGAAACTTCATTACTTAAACATATGCAAACGTATGCACAATTAACATGTGTTTATATTCATTTAGTTTAATTGTTACTGTAAATATATATCTATATCTATATCCCCCAGTATCATTATCTATTTTAATAAATTTGCATTATTGAATGTATTTTTGTGTGACATTTATAATTACTGATTATGTTCTTTTGTAGGTTTATTAATTTTTAGCGATGCATTATTTTATCGCTGCACCTCATGCGACTAGTTAAGATTCGATTCATACATAATAGCTTTAAACGTGGTAATTAGAGTCCTCTTCAATTAGTTTAAAGCACTGCCAAAAATTATACATTTGTCGTAAAAGCAAGAACCGTAAATTAGTTTTTGAAAATTGATAGATTTTTATCATAGAAAATATTCTACAATTACTTTTGTATCAGAATCTAAGGTATAAAATCACGGATTCCTGATGAAGGAAAGGAGAGCATAGAAAATATTCTACAATTAAATTTTAAACAAAATCTTGACTAGACTTCGTGTTGATGATCTATATTTTTGAAATAAAGCTATCCCGAAACTTCATTACTTAAACATATGCAAACGTATGCACAATTAACATGTGTTTATATTCATTAGTTTAATTGTTACTGTAAATATATATCTATATCTATATCGCCCCCTGTATATTATATATTTTAATAAATTTGCATTATTGAATGTATTTTTTGTGTGTGACAATTTCTTAATTACTGATTATGTTCTTTCCTGTACGTTTATTAAATTTTTGCGTTTGCATTATTTTTCCTCTGCACCTCATTCGACTAGTTAAGCTTCGATCATACATAATACCTTAAACGTGTGTATATTATGCAGTCCTCTTCAATTCAGTTAAAGCTACTGCCAAAAAATTATACATTTGTCGTTACAAGCTTTTAATAACCGGTATAATTAGTTTTGAAAACTTGATGAGATCTTTTATCATAGGAAATTACTTTCCTTGAGATCTAAGGTATTAAATTCACGGATCCTAGATGGAGGAAAGAGAGCCATAGCAACATATTCTACAATAAGTTTTCAACCCAACTCTGGACTAGGACTCGTGCGAATGTTTACTATTATTTGAAATAAACCTATCGCGAAACTTCATTACTTAAACCATGAAA
>JACCIE010000302.1:0-27420 GCA_018906755.1 Sycophaga agraensis | reverse complement strand
TAATCATAGAATATTACTTTCGTACGAGAATCTCAGGTATAAGATGATAGATCCTGATGGAGGAAAGGAGAGCATAGAAAATATTCTGCAATTAATTTTTAAACCCAACTGTTGACTAGACTTCGTGCGAACGATTACTATTATTTGAAATAAAGCTATCGCGAAACTTCATTACTTAAACCTATGGAAACATATGCACAATTAGCATGTGTTTATATTCATTTAGTTTAATTGTCAATGTAACTATATATCTATATCTATATATATATTTCCCCGTATCATTATCGATTTTAATAAATTTGCATTATTGAATGTATTTTTGTGCCACATTTATAATCACTGATTATGTTCTTTTGTACGATTATTGAATTTTTGCGATGCATTATTTTTCCGCTGCACCTCATTCGACTAGTTAAGATTTGATTCATACATAATACTTTAAAAGTGATAATATGCGTCCTCTTCAATTAGTTTAAAGCACTGCCAATAATTATACATTTGTCGTAAAAGCAAGAACCGTAAATTTGTTTTGAATATTGATAGATTTTAATCATAGAAAATATTCTACAATTACTTTTATAACAGAATCTAACGTATAAAATCACGGATCCTGATGAAGGAAAGGAGAGCATAGAAAATATTCTGCAATTAATTTTTAAACCCAACTGTTGACTAGACTTCGTGCGAACGATTACTATTATTTGAAATAAAGCTATCGCGAAACTTCATTACTTAAACCTATGGAAACATATGCACAATTAGCATGTGTTTATATTCATTTAGTTTAATTGTCAATGTAACTATATATCTATATCTATATATATATATTTCCCCGTATCATTATCGATTTTAATAAATTTGCATTATTGAATGTATTTTTGTGTCACATTTATAATCACTGATTATGTTCTTTTGTACGATTATTGAATTTTTGCGATGCATTATTTTTCCGCTGCACCTCATTCGACTAGTTAAGATTTGATTCATACATAATACTTTAAAAGTGATAATATGCGTCCTCTTCAATTAGTTTAAAGCACTGCCAAAAATTATACATTTGTCGTAAAAGCAAGAACCGTAAATTTGTTTTGAAAATTGATAGATTTTAATCATAGAAAATATTCTACAATTACTTTTATAACAGAATCTAAGGTATAAAATCACGGATCCTGATGAAGGAAAGGAGAGCATAGAAAATATTCTGCAATTAATTTTTAAACCCAACTGTTGACTAGACTTCGTGCGAACGATTACTATTATTTGAAATAAAGCTATCGCGAAACTTCATTACTTAAACCTATGGAAACATATGCACAATTAGCATGTGTTTATATTCATTTAGTTTAATTGTAATGTAAATATATATCTATATATATATATATATTTCCCCGTATCATTATCGATTTTAATAAATTTGCATTATTGAATGTATTTTTGTGTCACATTTATAATCACTGATTATGTTCTTTTGTACGATTATTGAATTTTTGCGATGCATTATTTTTCCGCTGCACCTCATTCGACTAGTTAAGATTTGATTCATACATAATACTTTAAAAGTGATAATATGCGTCCTCTTCAATTAGTTTAAAGCACTGCCAAAAATTATACATTTGTCGTAAAAGCAAGAACCGTAAATTTGTTTTGAAAATTGATAGATTTTAATCATAGAAAATATTCTACAATTACTTTTATAACAGAATCTAAGGTATAAAATCACGGATCCTGATGAAGGAAAGGAGAGCATAGAAAATATTCTGCAATTAATTTTTAAACCCAACTGTTGACTAGACTTCGTGCGAACGATTACTATTATTTGAAATAAAGCTATCGCGAAACTTCATTACTTAAACCTATGGAAACATATGCACAATTAGCATGTGTTTATATTCATTTAGTTTAATTGTCAATGTAACTATATATCTATATCTATATATATATATTTCCCCGTATCATTATCGATTTTAATAAATTTGCATTATTGAATGTATTTTTGTGTCACATTTATAATCACTGATTATGTTCTTTTGTACGATTATTGAATTTTTGCGATGCATTATTTTTCCGCTGCACCTCATTCGACTAGTTAAGATTTGATTCATACATAATACTTTAAAAGTGATAATATGCGTCCTCTTCAATTAGTTTAAAGCACTGCCAAAAATTATACATTTGTCGTAAAAGCAAGAACCGTAAATTTGTTTTGAAAATTGATAGATTTTAATCATAGAAAATATTCTACAATTACTTTTATAACAGAATCTAAGGTATAAAATCACGGATCCTGATGAAGGAAAGGAGAGCATAGAAAATATTCTGCAATTAATTTTTAAACCCAACTGTTGACTAGACTTCGTGCGAACGATTACTATTATTTGAAATAAAGCTATCGCGAAACTTCATTACTTAAACCTATGGAAACATATGCACAATTAGCATGTGTTTATATTCATTTAGTTTAATTGTCAATGTAACTATATCTATATCTATATATATATATTTCCCCGTATCATTATCGATTTTAATAAATTTGCATTATTGAATGTATTTTTGTGTCACATTTATAATCACTGATTATGTTCTTTTGTACGATTATTGAATTTTTGCGATGCATTATTTTTCCGCTGCACCTCATTCGACTAGTTAAGATTTGATTCATACATAATACTTTAAAAGTGATAATATGCGTCCTCTTCAATTAGTTTAAAGCACTGCCAAAAATTATACATTTGTCGTAAAAGCAAGAACCGTAAATTTGTTTTGAAAATTGATAGATTTTAATCATAGAAAATATTCTACAATTACTTTTATAACAGAATCTAAGGTATAAAATCACGGATCCTGATGAAGGAAAGGAGAGCATAGAAAATATTCTGCAATTAATTTTTAAACCCAACTGTTGACTAGACTTCGTGCGAACGATTACTATTATTTGAAATAAAGCTATCGCGAAACTTCATTACTTAAACCTATGGAAACATATGCACAATTAGCATGTGTTTATATTCATTTAGTTTAATTGTCAATGTAACTATATATCTATATCTATATATATATATTTCCCCGTATCATTATCGATTTTAATAAATTTGCATTATTGAATGTATTTTTGTGTCACATTTATAATCACTGATTATGTTCTTTTGTACGATTATTGAATTTTTGCGATGCATTATTTTTCCGCTGCACCTCATTCGACTAGTTAAGATTTGATTCATACATAATACTTTAAAAGTGATAATATGCGTCCTCTTCAATTAGTTTAAAGCACTGCCAAAAATTATACATTTGTCGTAAAAGCAAGAACCGTAAATTTGTTTTGAAAATTGATAGATTTTAATCATAGAAAATATTCTACAATTACTTTTATAACAGAATCTAAGGTATAAAATCACGGATCCTGATGAAGGAAAGGAGAGCATAGAAAATATTCTGCAATTAATTTTTAAACCCAACTGTTGACTAGACTTCGTGCGAACGATTACTATTATTTGAAATAAAGCTATCGCGAAACTTCATTACTTAAACCTATGGAAACATATGCACAATTAGCATGTGTTTATATTCATTTAGTTTAATTGTCAATGTAACTATATATCTATATCTATATATATATATTTCCCCGTATCATTATCGATTTTAATAAATTTGCATTATTGAATGTATTTTTGTGCCACATTTATAATCACTGATTATGTTCTTTTGTACGATTATTGAATTTTTGCGATGCATTATTTTTCCGCTGCACCTCATTCGACTAGTTAAGATTTGATTCATACATAATACTTTAAAAGTGATAATATGCGTCCTCTTCAATTAGTTTAAAGCACTGCCAAAAATTATACATTTGTCGTAAAAGCAAGAACCGTAAATTTGTTTTGAAAATTGATTGATTTTAATCATAGAAATATTACATTACGTTACGAGAATCTCAGGTATAAGATCACGGATCCTGATGAAGGAAAGGAGAGCATAGAAAATATTCTGACAATTAATTTTTAAACCCAACTCTTGACTAGACTTCGTGCGAATGATTACTATTATTTGAAATAAAGCTATCGCGAAACTTCATTACTTAAACCTATGGAAACATATGCACAATTAGCATGTGTTTATATTATTTAGTTTAATTATTAATGTAAATATATATCTATATATATATATTTCCCCGTATCATTATCGATTTTAATAAATTTGCATTATTGAATGTATTTTTGTGTCACATTTATAATCACTGATTATGTTCTTTTGTACGATTATTGAATTTTTGCGATGCATTATTTTTCCGCTGCACCTCATTCGACTAGTTAAGATTCGATCCATACATAATACTTTAAAAGTGGATAATTAGAGTCCTCTTCAATTAGTTTAAAGCACTGCCAAAAATTATACATTTGTCGTAAAAGCAAGAACCGTAAATTTGTTTTGAAAATTGATTGATTTTAATCATAGAAAATATTCTACAATTACTTTTATAACAGAATCTAAGGTATAAAATCACGGATCCTGATGAAGGAAAGGAGAGCATAGAAAATATTCTGCAATTAATTTTTAAACCCAACTGTTGACTAGACTTTCGTGCGAACGATTACTATTATTTGAAATAAGGATATCGCGAAACTTCATTACTTAAACCCATGGAAACGTATGCACAATTAACATGTGTTTATACTCATTTAGTTTAATTATTAATGTAAATATATATCTATATATATATATATATATTTCCCCGTATCATTATCGATTTTAATAAATTTGCATTATTGAATGTATTTTTATGTCACATTTATAATTACTGATTATGTTCTTTTATACGTGTATTCAATTTTTGTGATGCATTATTTATCCGCTGCACCTCATGCGACTAGTTAAGATTCGATTCATACATAATACTTTAAAAGTGGTAATTAGAGTCCTCTTCAATTAGTTTAAAGCACTGCCAAAAATTATACATTTATCGTAAAAGCAAGAACCGTAAATTTGTTTTGAAAATTGATTGATTTTAATCATAGAAAATTACTTTCGTACGAGAATCTCAGGTATAAGATGATAGATCCTGATGGAGGAAAGGAGAGCATAGAAAATATTTTACAATTAATTTTTAAACCCAACTTCTTGACTAGACTTCGTGTGAATGATTACTATTATTTGAAATAAAGCTATCGCGAAACTTCATTACTTAAACCCATGGAAAAGTATGCACAATTAACATGTGTTTATATTTATTTAGTTTAATTGTTAATGTAAATATATATCTATATATATATATTTCCCCGTATCATTATCGATTTTAATAAATTTGCATTATTGAATGTATTTTTGTGTCACATTTATAATCACTGATTATGTTCTTTTGTACGATTATTGAATTTTTGCGATGCATTATTTTTCCGCTGCACCTCATTCGACTAGTTAAGATTCGATCCATACACAATACTTTAAAAGTGGTAATTAGAGTCCTCTTCAATTAGTTTAAAGCACTGCCAAAAATTATACATTTGTCGTAAAAGCAAGAACCGTAAATTTGTTTTGAAAATTGATTGATTTTAATCATAGAAAATATTCTACAATTACTTTTATAACAGAATCTAAGGTATAAAATCACGGATCCTGATGAAGGAAAGGAGAGCATAGAAAATATTCTGCAATTAATTTTTAAACCCAACTGTTGACTAGATTTCGTGCGAACGATTACTATTATTTGAAATAAGGATATCGCGAAACTTCATTACTTAAACCCATGGAAACGTATGCACAATTAACATGTGTTTATACTCATTTAGTTTAATTATTAATGTAAATATATATCTATATATATATATATATATATTTCCCCGTATCATTATCGATTTTAATAAATTTGCATTATTGAATGTATTTTTATGTCACATTTATAATTACTGATTATGTTCTTTTATACGTGTATTCAATTTTTGTGATGCATTATTTATCCGCTGCACCTCATGCGACTAGTTAAGATTCGATTCATACATAATACTTTAAAAGTGGTAATTAGAGTCCTCTTCAATTAGTTTAAAGCACTGCCAAAAATTATACATTTATCGTAAAAGCAAGAACCGTAAATTTGTTTTGAAAATTGATTGATTTTAATCATAGAAAATTACTTTCGTACGAGAATCTCAGGTATAAGATGATAGATCCTGATGGAGGAAAGGAGAGCATAGAAAATATTTTACAATTAATTTTTAAACCCAATTCTTGACTAGACTTCGTGTGAATGATTACTATTATTTGAAATAAAGCTATCGCGAAACTTCATTACTTAAACCCATGGAAAAGTATGCACAATTAACATGTGTTTATATTTATTTAGTTTAATTGTTAATGTAAATATATATCTATATATATATATTTCCCCGTATCATTATCGATTTTAATAAATTTGCATTATTGAATGTATTTTTGTGTCACATTTATAATCACTGATTATGTTCTTTTGTACGATTATTGAATTTTTGCGATGCATTATTTTTCCGCTGCACCTCATTCGACTATTTAAGATTTGATTCATACATAATACTTTAAAAGTGATAATATGCGTCCTCTTCAATTAGTTTAAAGCACTGCCAAAAATTATACATTTGTCGTAAAAGCAAGAACCGTAAATTTGTTTTGAAAATTGATAGATTTTAATCATAGAAAATATTCTACAATTACTTTTATAACAGAATCTAAGGTATAAAATCACGGATCCTGATGAAGGAAAGGAGAGCATAGAAAATATTCTGCAATTAATTTTTAAACCCAACTGTTGACTAGACTTCGTGCGAACGATTACTATTATTTGAAATAAAGCTATCGCGAAACTTCATTACTTAAACCTATGGAAACATATGCACAATTAGCATGTGTTTATATTCATTTAGTTTAATTATTAATGTAAATATATATCTATATATATTTCCCCCTCTATCATTATCTATTTTAATAAATTTGCATTATTGAATGTATATTTGTGTCACGTTTATAATCACTGATTATGTTCTTTTGTACGATTATTGAATTTTTGCGATGCATTATTTTTCCGCTGCACCTCATGCGACTAGTTAAGATTCGATTCATACATAATACTGTTACGTCCTACGTAACGCCTAACTCAAAAACATTGCCACCCCGACGACAAGCCGCCGAGGCAGGTAGCCAGAGTCGGCGCGCCTCCCTCGCCTCCGACGCCGGACCTTTTTTTTTATGTACACCAAAAAAAAAAGGGAAAGCGACGCGAGAAAAGCCAACCGTCACATTCCTAAAACGAGTAAAGCCCTTCCAAAAAACATCTTCCCTCATTACGAATAAAAATAGTTAAATATTAAGTAATTAATTAATAATTTTGCACGGCCAAAGAGATCAAGGTAAAATCTCTTTTGGTTCATATCAGTTGTCGACGCTCACACCTAAACGGATATAATTAAGGACATTCTATTTATATTATTTCATTTTTTCGCCATAATTGTAATATTTAGGTTTTAAATATAATTAATACTAAATGCGTAAGAACGTTTACGGATAGGCACGAATTCACTAATACATATATAAATCTATATCGGCCTGACACAATTTTCATTATGTAATTAATATATTACATACGCGTACAAATAATGTAAACGTTCTTACTAATATAATAATCGCCCATTTAACCCCCCGTAGATAATAGTTGCCTTATTTCTGCGGATAAGCAGAAAGTATAATTAGAATAACCAATAAGATAGAATTGTAATGTCAGCTACGTGCATAACGTCAAAAATTGTAAAAACACAATAAAAAACTATTACAAATAAAACTATTATAAGTAGCAATAACCGAAAAGAGATTTGGTATTGTCGATCTCTATTTTTGTTAATTATAAGTTACAGATATTGCTCTTTTCTAAATTAACAATATAATTTCCCAGAAAAACCGTAGTCTAGTTACAAATATTCCAAACAACATCACGCGACGTTAAGCGGTCCACCGCACAAGTATTCTTAAATAATTAGCAAAGAGCAAAATCTAAAAATTAACATACGAACCAAATAATTGTTAACAATATATCTTAAATATGTCCGATTCATTTACCACAAAAAATGAATCGGTCTTATTTTTTTTGTTCAATAATAATGTAAGCTCGAAAATGTCAAAATAATAACAATTAAGGTTAAATTGTAAGAGATAGAGAAAAAGGGCTAAAATTTTCTAGGCGGCAGTTTCCCTCTTTCGAGGAATCTCCCACTTGCCTCCAAGCCACATCTTTTCTCTCTCTCAGGGTTGCGTCACCAATACGGGTAAACTTTCCGTTTTTCCGACTCGCTCATTTGCCCCGTCCGAAGTTTTTACGGAAAAATCGGCGGCGACAACGCGAGCGGCGAACCAGCCCTTAAAAGCGCGACGCAACCCGCCTGCGGTACAGAGACTGTGAGCCCACGGAGCGACCAGCCGCCTCTCTGTCCGCTGTATCTCTTCACGGCGACAAATTCAAAAAATATATTCAAACTAAGTTCAGCGAGCAAAGCTGAACTTTAGTTTCTTCATTCATAAAAGTTTTATCTTTTATTTCGGGGTCAGTCCCCGATTATCCGCTTCTCTTTAGTAGAGTAGCGTTGATTTCCCTTCCCTATCCGTCCTTCAGCAAGGGCGTGAAGATCCGTTTCTCTTCAGAAGAGAAACGTGAGGGTTACCCTTATCCGTCCTTTCGCAAGGACGTGAATCCGTCTCCTCTCCTGAGGAGGCGTGAAACCTATCCGCCTTTGCATAGGGCGTGAATCCGTTTCCTCTCCTGAGGAGGCGTGAAATTTATCCGCCTTTGCATAGGGCGTGAATCCGTCTCCTCTCCTGAGGAGGCGTGAAACCTTATCCGCCTTTGCATCGGGCGTGAAACGTGTCCTCTCCTGAGGATCGTTAAACTCACCGACTTTTGCATTGAGGCGCCGGGTCCGTTCTCCTCTCCCGAGGAATCGGAGTTTAATCCGCCTTTGCATCGGGCGTTGAATCCGCTCCTCTCCCGAGGAGCGTGAAAGATATCCGCCTTTGCATCGGGCGAAGTTGTAGCGACGCTTTCGTCCGTAGAAAGCGTCGATGTCCCTGTAGCTGCCCCATTGACCTATATTTCGGCCCCTACCTAGAACTAAATAAATAAGTAAATACCCCGGTTTATTACCCCCCCCCCCCTTATACCCCTATATAAAAAAAAAAAGGGTGAGAGCGGCTTCGACCCCCTCCCCTCCTTTTAACTCGGAGTAGGTATCGCCCGCGCTCGTCCCGAGCTATTCGGCGAAAGCCGAGGCTCAAAAAGAGCAAAACTTCGGCAGGGCTCGTCTCCGGCAGAAGGAACGTCAAAACCGAGATTGCCGCGCGCACTTCGTCCTTAGCCCCGACTGAGCTTTTGCTGCCACATAAATTTGGAGGCCCCGGAGGGATACATTAATCTTCCTCTCGAAGATTCGGGCAAAGCCTTCTCCAAAAAAAAAGAGAAAGAGGACAGGGATAAGATATACCGGTCAATTTAACAAAACAAAGTAAATATAATCAATTACATTCTTTTTTCTTTTTTTTAAAAAAAAAAAAAACGTTGTATGAATATATATGTATATATATATATACTTATATTCATAAAGGCTCTTTTTGTTTTTCTCCCCGGGTTAATGATATTTAACTTTTTATAGTGGGGAAACATCGGGCAAGAGTAGTTGCCTATGTACAAAAAAGACTACGACAAGGTAGGCTGCCTTTACCCTACCTTTTAGCTAAGGCAAGAGGGCTAAACCAAGGCAACAACCTCGAGCAAGGGACAACCCTAGAGGGACTTACCTTATTACGACAAGATCCCAGGAGACCGAGCACACATCCATCACCCAGGGAGGTTAAAGAATTACCACTCCCCAGATTCTATTTTCACAAGGAGACATCGGATCATCCAATTGAGCAGTACATTCCTCAAGCGACAGTAGCTCCCAGTCGTACCCAAGAATATGTTCCCACTCCGGTAGAGCTATTACAAGCACCTGTACAGCCTCCACCGACTCCCAGAACATTGTTCCAGCAGGCCGAGACCAAGGAGGAGCAGAAGGAGTCACTGTCGACTACCACAGTGAGCAAGCCACCCACTGCAGCCGTTACCTGCAGTATAAACAGCTTAGAGGCCGAAGTTCGAGCCTTAGAGCTTCTAGTGGCAGGTACGGTCACTCCAGGCCATAATCAAG
Source organism: Sycophaga agraensis (assembly GCA_018906755.1). NCBI lineage: Eukaryota > Metazoa > Arthropoda > Insecta > Hymenoptera > Pteromalidae > Sycophaga > Sycophaga agraensis. The sequence continues at coordinate 17,227 of JACCIE010000302.1, read as the reverse complement.
AAATCCCCTCGGAGGATGAGGACGCAATCCTGTTGACTCCAGGAAAAGATTTTCTTTTTTCCCCCTCCAAGGGATGGACAACTCCCAGCAAGAACAGCTGTAAGAGAAAGTTAAGATTATAAAAATTGTTAAAAGAAAAAGCTCTAAATAAAGCCATGAGGCAATAATAATACCACTTAATTAAAAGTGTATTCAAATAAACCCAATTACCCCTCCATTAGTAAAAAGAACCAAAATAATGAAAACAAATAATAAACATATATATAAATAGGTTAGGGATAATAAAAACTGATATACCCGCACGGCCAAAGAGCCTAAATAATTAAGAATAAGGAAGGAAAGCAAAAAAAAATATACATTTTGTTATATAGGATAAAAACAAAAACCACCAGAGGAAAGAGGCAAGTAAAGATAACCTTACCTCGAGAGTTTGAGAGTTCCTCTCTCGCGCCTTGCCGCAGACCCTGAAAAAGAAGGGAAAAAAATTCTTCACCAAGGATCATATCCTAACCGAATTTAAAATCCTTACCTAAGGTTTCCCTCCGCCGTGACGCCGCTGAAAGTTTAGCAAAATTTTTGCATTCACTCCCGTTTACAAACACTGCCGGGACGCGCACGAGATTGACTAACTATCGATCTCTCGGCGTCAAAATCGTTACGCAGATTACGCGGGCGACAACCAGGGGGCGCTCGATCGCTCACCGCCGTGGTTCACCCAACCACCAGAGAGGGCGTCCGCTAACTCATAAGAATTCCACTTAACTGTGGAAAATTAAGATAGAGCCGCTCAACATGCCAGCAATATGCCTATTTTGATCTGCGATATCGAAGCAGAGGAAATAAGGCGTATTTATAGTGAATTAACAATACACGTCTTTGAATTACAGGATAAGGTCCGCGTTCTAGAAAAGGCCAATCGGACATTAGCCGAAAGCTATAGGTCCCAGTGGAACACGGCGCACGATCTGTTAGTCGGACAACAACAAATCCGAGCACAACTTGCTGAATTACTTTCGGCATATATAAATAACCGGAGTACCACGCTCCGCCGAATAGAGAGCTTAGAAAAGCAGGTAGAGCCCCTAACCGAATCGTTTAAAAAACTCACGATTAAGGATTAACGGGTTTATGGGGGAGGTAAGGGACGGGTCAGTTTCCACCCCACCGGTAGGAGTAATTTCCCTTAGAGAACTTTATTCCCTTATTCAGTCCTTAGAAAACCAAATTCACGCGGCCCAGTTACACATCATCGAGGTATTAGGGGACAGTAGGGAACACTGCCTCCAACTGACGCGCATGCGCAATAAAAATTCAAATATCCAAGCCCGCGTAACCCATCTCGCAAGGGATATTGGTAAGGACAACTTGGAATTCACACATCGTCTAGATCAGGTGACCTTTTCCCTTGCCCAGCTAACCTTGTAAGGTTATACATGAACCCGAGGGACCCCCCGCCGGTTAAAAAGATAGCTCCCCGCACGAGTACTGTGACCACCCGATCGCAAAAAGTTAAACCAGATCGGATCCCCATACAAGACGCACGACCGACCCAAGAGCAACTCTTTCGAGAGTTAGAAGCCTTCGCACCTGGGAGGCAAATACCACGTGATAGGCCTTTAAGCCCCCTTTTAAAACCCACCCCGACCGCTATTGAAGACGGGTCGACCTTGATTCACGAAAGTGACACCGAGTGCGATACCCAAGAGAGCCGTCACGTTGATTCTATCAGCCCTTTCGGCGGCCCCTCACGCGCTCATAGCTCCGAAAGAGTTCAAGCTTCAACCCCGTTACCTCCAGACGAGAGCTATTTCGAGGATCCAATAGTAACGCAGTATTGGACCACAATGGCTGCCCCAACCCTATCATTGAAGGACATATTAAAAGTAGTCCCCGAATTCAACGGGAGCAATATTCCGCTCAGCGTTTTCCTAGAAGGTTGCGATGAGGCTAAGGCTATGGTCGGTAGCAATGGGGAAAGTAACCTAACTAAGTTACTCCGATCCAGGCTGACCGGCGAGGCCCGTACGGCTGTGATAAAAGAAAACGTGCGACGTGCGTTATCAGAACTGCGTGAATTCGCATCACGAAAGCGAATAACGGAGTTCAGCATCGCAAAAAACGAGCTTGTAGAGGGTTTATCATGGTCTGAGGTAATGGACCAATTAATTACCAGTCTCCAAGGGACCGAAATCAAAATAGTTGTATGTAACGGTACACTGAGATACGTACCCGAGACAGAAAGGGACGCCTTATTTTATGAGTTACATAACTCTCCGATAGGCGGACATAGAGGAGTGTCGAAAACCTTTAATAGGATCCGCAAGGATCACTATTGGGAAAGGATGAAGCAAGACATCCAAAGACGCATCCACCAATGCCTGGAGTGCCAGTTAAAGAAACTGGTACGTCTAAAAACCAAACAACCGATGGTCATTACCGATACCCCTGGTACGACCATCGACAAAATTGCGTTAGACATAGTTGGTCCTTTGCCTGTCACAAAAAACAGCAACGAGTACATATTAACTATGCAAGACCAATTATCTAAATTTTGTTTAGCTGTTCCTTTACCTAACGCCCTGGCTACGACCATCGCAGATGCTTTTATAAAAAGGTTTATTTGCATTTTTGGAGCCCCTAAAACTATCCTGACTGATCAAGGGCGGAATTTCTTAAGTAAAGTTCTACAAAGGGTAGCTAAACGTTTCAAAATTAAGCAGATTAGGACTACGGCTTTTCACCCACAATCAAATGGATCCCTAGAAAGATCACACCACGCTCTCAGCGAATTCCTTAAGCAATACGCCAACAAGGATAACGAATGGGACGAATGGGTAGAACTAGCAATGCTGAACTATAACACTTGCGTGCAGGAAAGTATTAAACATACTCCTTTCGAAGTAATGTTTGGCAAACTAGCCCGCCTCCCATCGGCCGAACCTTTGCGAGAAAAAGATTTATTACCGACCTATCAGGGGTATGTACGCGATTTAGTAACCCGCCTCAACGGCGTCCGGACGATAGTATACGATAATTTAGTTAGGTCGAAAATTATTTCAAAAAAATATTACGACCGGCATGTCCGTCCCCAACGTTTCAAACCCGGAGACTACGTTTTCCTACTAAAAGGACCGAAACCCGGAAAATTAGGAGATCATTACACCGGTCCCCATAAGATAATCGAAGTAATTAGCAACAACAATATTAAAGTAGAAGATAAGAAGGGACCAAAAATCGTTAACGCTAATCGTTTAAAAATTTCTTATATTACCCCCATTTCAAAACGAGAAAAACAAAAAGAGACAAACGGAGAAAAACAGCTAAATAAAGCAAGTTAGTAAAAAAAAAAAAAAAAAAAAAAAAAAAAAAAAAAAAACGCGTAACAACCTTTCCCCCCCCCCAATTTTTAATCCGAATATCTATTTAGAATGTTACAGCTCCTCTTTAGTATTTTTATACCCCTAGCTCACGCTATTATCGGGTACGACTGTGGTGCCCCATCAATGAACATAACAACCATCTCCTTATTAGACGTAGGACAATGCAACGTACCGGACCACCGCATCTACGTAACCCGCTCTTACATCCAGCTACTACAGCTAAATGAATACGAGGAACAGACCGTAACCCAGTGCAAGGTCGAAATCCGCCGCACCGTATTTTACTGCGGAATGCACTCTCACGTTTCGGCTGTCGACGCTGGTGAAGCCGAATATCTCAGAGAGATAAATTATCGGGCATGTGAAGAAATGCACCTATCACGAAACTATCATTACAATAACCACATTATTTACAACCTAAGACTGAACCATACTGAATCCTATAGTGCTACTTTAGCCGGATCAGTAAAACACGATGGAACTTGCACCGGAGCCTCTTACTCCGACCCCTATGGTAGTTGGGACTCTGTAATTGTACAGGGTCTTATCAAAGTTACTTTACGAGAGTTCCCGGCTCGGGTCAATATAGATGAAGATCGCATCTATATGGCATCCGGTACTGGTTGCCACTACTCCGAAGGATCTTGTGTTGACCCGGATGGAGGATACTCCTTTTGGAAACCAATCCCCCAAGATTTATGTCGTTTCAATAAATACGGCATATTGTACGAAGGATTCGCCAGGAAACTTATCGACAGCGAGTTGAACCTTAGTAAGGTAATATATACCCTCGCCAGCAATGATGTCACCTTTGCATTAACCGCCAAAAGCCACGAAATGGTGTGTGGATACCGTTTATTACGCACTGAACACCCTAAACTCATTATTTTCGAGACAGAAAAAGGAGTTTCTTTCGCCAAAGACAAGAAGATCTCCGTCTCGAATCTCGACCTATTTACGTACGTGAATTCTAAATTCGTATATGTGGAAAAACATATACGATCACAAATAAAAGAACTGTACCGTGACGTGGTAATGCAACGGTGTAACCTCGAGCGAGAAACAATGAAGAACGCCCTTGCCATTGCCACTCAAGCGCCCGATGAATTCGCTTACAACTTGATGAAAGGTCCAGGGTATATGGCTGTACTCGCGGGAGAGGTAGTACACTTCATAAAATGTCTCCCTGTCGAAGTACAATTAGACCAACGTCCCGAGTGCTACGCAGAGCTACCAGTGCGCAGGAATAACGTAACACATTTCCTAACTCCTCGGACCCACATCCTTAAATCCCAGGGGACCAAGGTAACTTGCAACCGTATGATACCCGCCTTTTACAAGGTGGGAGGTGAATGGTATCGGATGACCCCGTCACCCATGCACGATGCGCCGCCGGAAATGCTCAGAACACTGGACCGCCCCACATGGCATTATTTAAATCCAGCCGAACTTGCTACCAGCGGGATATATAACCAACGAGATTTAGATAAACTCCGTGATGGAATAATGTTTCCGATCGAAAAATCAGCAATCCTTAACGACATCGCGCGAGAAGCCCATGGACAACCATCTAACATAGAAGGAGGAGTGATGATGAGACTGCTAAACGAAGAAACCTTAGATCGATTAACTAACTCCGCATGGAGCCGATTCTGGACAAAAATTACAGCATTCGGCACCGCGAGTGCAGGGATTATTGGAATTTTAATAATATTCCACATAGCCAAAATCGCCGTCGGGATCCTAATTAATGGATATGCTTTACATAAAGTATATGGATTTTCAATATACCTACTGGGCGCCATATGGAGTACTTTAGCCCATCTGCTAATTACTCTTAGACGACCTAAACCCGATCACAACACTGGAGGTACCGAACTACTAAGGATACCCGAAGCTGCACCCCTCACTAGTGTACAAGCAGGCCCGCCACCAACTATACCACCACCGCCTCCTCCCGAATCGGCGCCACACCTCACACCGGTAGCAGTTCACTACGCCATCCTAACACCTCACACGCACCGAAGAGCTCCATCCGTCGCACCTTCGACTTCACACTATGCTGTTCCATCGCCGGTACCTCAACATCGACGACCGCCACCAACTGATACTGCCACCCATCCGCCGTTCCTATCCTTAATTCCATAAATTAAGAAACGCAGGGAACGATTACTAATCGTCCATATAATATTCCCTCCTAGTAACCGTTTCAGGAGGGGGGTGTTACGTCCTACGTAACGCCTAACTCAAAAACATTGCAACCCCGACGACAAGCCGCCGAGGCAGGTAGCCAGAGTCGGCGCGCCTCCCTCGCCTCCGACGCCGGACCTTTTTTTTTATGTACACCAAAAAAAAAAGGGAAAGCGACGCGAGAAAAGCCAACCGTCACATTCCTAAAACGAGTAAAGCCCTTCCAAAAAACATCTTCCCTCATTACGAATAAAAATAGTTAAATATTAAGTAATTAATTAATAATTTCGCACGGCCAAAGAGATCAAGGTAAAATCTCTTTTGGTTCATATCAGTTGTCGACGCTCACACCTAAACGGATATAATTAAGGACATTCTATTTATATTATTTCATTTTTTCGCCATAATTGTAATATTTAGGTTTTAAATATAATTAATACTAAATGCGTAAGAACGTTTACGGATAGGCCCGAATTCACTAATACATATATAAATCTATATCGGCCTGACACAATTTTCATTATGTAATTAATATATTACATACGCGTACAAATAATGTAAACGTTCTTACTAATATAATAATCGCCCATTTAACCCCCCGTAGATAATAGTTGCCTTATTTCTGCGGATAAGCAGAAAGTATAATTAGAATAACCAATAAGATAGAATTGTAATGTCAGCTACGTGCATAACGTCAAAAATTGTAAAAACACAATAAAAAACTATTACAAATAAAACTATTATAAGTAGCAATAACCGAAAAGAGATTTGGTATTGTCGATCTCTATTTTTGTTAATTATAAGTTACAGATATTGCTCTTTTCTAAATTAACAATATAATTTCCCAGAAAAACCGTAGTCTAGTTACAAATATTCCAAACAACATCACGCGACGTTAAGCGGTCCACCGCACAAGTATTCTTAAATAATTAGCAAAGAGCAAAATCTAAAAATTAACATACGAACCAAATAATTGTTAACAATATATCTTAAATATGTCCGATTCATTTACCACAAAAAATGAATCGGTCTTATTTTAATGCAGAAATAAGGCAACTATTATCTACGGGGGGTTAAATGGGCGATTATTATATTAGTAAGAACGTTTACATTATTTGTACGCGTATGTAATATATTAATTACATAATGAAAATTGTGTCAGGCCGATATAGATTTATATATGTATTAGTGAATTCGTGCCTATCCGTAAACGTTCTTACGCATTTAGTATTAATTATATTTAAAACCTAAATATTACAATTATGGCGAAAAAATGAAATAATATAAATAGAATGTCCTTAATTATATCCGTTTAGGTGTGAGCGTCGACAACTGATATGAACCAAAAGAGATTTTACCTTGATCTCTTTGGCCGTGCGAAATTATTAATTAATTACTTAATATTTAACTATTTTTATTCGTAATGAGGGAAGATGTTTTTTGGAAGGGCTTTACTCGTTTTAGGAATGTGACGGTTGGCTTTTCTCGCGTCGCTTTCCCTTTTTTTTTTGGTGTACATAAAAAAAAAGGTCCGGCGTCGGAGGCGAAGGAGGCGCGCCGACTCTGGCTACCTGCCTCGGCGGCTTGTCGTCGGGGTGGCAATGTTTTTGAGTTAGGCGTTACGTAGGACGTAACAATACTTTAAAAGTGGTAATTAGAGTCCTCTTCAATTAGTTTAAAGCACTGCCAAAAATTATACATTTGTCGTAAAAGCATGAACCGTAAATTTGTTTTGAAAATTGATTGATTTTAATCATAGCAAATATTCTACAATTACTTTTATAACAGAATCTAAGGTATAAAATCACGGATCCTGATGAAGGAAAGGAGAGCATAGAAAATATTCTGCAATTAATTTTTAAACCCAACTGTTGACTAGACTTCGTGCGAACGATTACTATTATTTGAAATAAAGCTATCGCGAAACTTCATTACTTAAACCTATGGAAACATATGCACAATTAGCATGTGTTTATATTCATTTAGTTTAATTGTCAATGTAACTATATATCTATATCTATATATATATATTTCCCCGTATCATTATCGATTTTAATAAATTTGCATTATTGAATGTATTTTTGTGTCACATTTATAATCACTGATTATGTTCTTTTGTACGATTATTGAATTTTTGCGATGCATTATTTTTCCGCTGCACCTCATTCGACTAGTTAAGATTCGATCCATACACAATACTTTAAAAGTGATGATATGAGTCTTCTTCAATTAGTTTAAAGCACTGCCAAAAATTATACATTTGTCGTAAAAGCAAGAACCGTAAATTTGTTTTGAAAATTGATAGATTTTAATCATAGAAAATATTCTACAATTACTTTTATAACAGAATCTAAGGTATAAAATCACGGATCCTGATGAAGGAAAGGAGAGCATAGAAAATATTCTGCAATTAATTTTTAAACCCAACTGTTGACTAGACTTCGTGCGAACGATTACTATTATTTGAAATAAAGCTATCGCGAAACTTCATTACTTAAACCCATGGAAACGTATGCACAATTAACATGTGTTTATATTCATTTAGTTTAATTATTAATGTAAATATATATCTATATATATATATATATATTTCCCCGTATCATTATCGATTTTAATAAATTTGCATTATTGAATGTATTTTTATGTCACATTTATAATTACTGATTATGTTCTTTTATACGTGTATTCAATTTTTGTGATGCATTATTTATCCGCTGCACCTCATGCGACTAGTTAAGATTCGATTCATACATAATACTTTAAAAGTGGTAATTAGAGTCCTCTTCAATTAGTTTAAAGCACTGCCAAAAATTATACATTTATCGTAAAAGCAAGAACCGTAAATTTGTTTTGAAAATTGATTGATTTTAATCATAGAAAATTACTTTCGTACGAGAATCTCAGGTATAAGATGATAGATCCTGATGGAGGAAAGGAGAGCATAGAAAATATTTTACAATTAATTTTTAAACCCAACTCTTGACTAGACTTCGTGCGAATGATTACTATTATTTGAAATAAAGCTATCGCGAAACTTCATTACTTAAACCCATGGAAACGTATGCACAATTAACATGTGTTTATATTTATTTAGTTTAATTGTTAATGTAAATATATATCTATATATATATATATATTTCCCCGTATCATTATCGATTTTAATAAATTTGCATTATTGAATGTATTTTTGTGCCACATTTATAATCACTGATTATGTTCTTTTGTACGATTATTGAATTTTTGCGATGCATTATTTTTCCGCTGCACCTCATTCGACTAGTTAAGATTTGATTCATACATAATACTTTAAAAGTGATAATATGCGTCCTCTTCAATTAGTTTAAAGCACTGCCAAAAATTATACATTTGTCGTAAAAGCAAGAACCGTAAATTTGTTTTGAAAATTGATTGATTTTAATCATAGAAAATATTCTACAATTACTTTTATAACAGAATCTAAGGTATAAAATCACGGATCCTGATGAAGGAAAGGAGAGCATAGAAAATATTCTGCAATTAATTTTTAAACCCAACTGTTGACTAGACTTCGTGCGAACGATTACTATTATTTGAAATAAAGCTATCGCGAAACTTCATTACTTAAACCTATGGAAACATATGCACAATTAGCATGTGTTTATATTCATTTAGTTTAATTGTCAATGTAACTATATATCTATATCTATATATATATATTTCCCCGTATCATTATCGATTTTAATAAATTTGCATTATTGAATGTATTTTTGTGCCACATTTATAATCACTGATTATGTTCTTTTGTACGATTATTGAATTTTTGCGATGCATTATTTTCCGCTGCACCTCATTCGACTAGTTAAGATTCGATTCATACATAATACTTTAAAAGTGATAATATGCGTCCTTCTTCAATTAGTTTAAAAGCACTGCCAAAATTATACATTGTCGTAAAAGCAAGAACCGTAAATTTGTTTTGAAATTGATTGATTTTAATCATAGAAATATTACTTTCGTACGAGAATCTCAGGTATAAGATGATAGATCCTGATGGAGGAAAGGAGAGCATAGAAAATATTTTACAATTAATTTTTAAACCCAACTCTTGACTAGACTTCGTGCGAATGATTACTATTATTTGAAATAAAGCTATCGCGAAACTTCATTACTTAAACCCATGGAAACGTATGCACAATTAACATGTGTTTATATTATTTAGTTTAATTGTAATGTAAATATATATCTATATATATATATATATATATTTCCCCGTATCATTATCGATTTTAATAAATTTGCATTATTGAATGTATTTTTGTGCCACATTTATAATCACTGATTATGTTCTTTTGTACGTGTATTCAATTTTTGTGATGCATTATTTTTCCGCTGCACCTCATTCGACTAGTTAAGATTCGATTCATACATAATACTTTAAAAGTGATAATATGAGTCCTCTTCAATTAGTTTAAAGCACTGCCAAAAATTATACATTTGTCGTAAAAGCAAGAACCGTAAATTTGTTTTGAAAATTGATTGATTTTAATCATAGAATATTACTTTCGTACGAGAATCTCAGGTATAAGATGATAGATCCTGATGAGGAAAGGAGAGCATAGAAAATATTTTACAATTAATTTTAAACCCAACTCTTGACTAGACTTCGTGCGAATGATTACTATTATTTGAAATAAGCTATCGCGAAACTTCATTACTTAAACCCATGGAAACGTATGCACAATTAACATGTGTTTATATTTATTAGTTTAATTGTTAATGTAAATATATATCTATATATATATATATATTTCCCCGTATCATTATCGATTTTAATAAATTTGCATTATTGAATGTATTTTTATGTCACATTTATAATCACTGATTATGTTCTTTTGTACGTGTATTCAATTTTTGCGATGCATTATTTATCTGCTGCACCTCATGCGACTAGTTAAGATTCGATTCATACATAATACTTTAAACGTGGTAATTAGAGTCCGCTTCAATTAGTTTAAAGCACTGCCAAAAATTATACATTTGTCGTAAAAGCAAGAACCGTAAATTTGTTTCGAAAATTGATAGATTTTAATCATAGAAAATTTCTTTCGTACGAGAATCTCAGGTATAAGATGACGGATCCTGATGGAGGAAAGGAGAGCATAGAAAATATTTTGCAATTAATTTTTAAACCCAACTCTTGACTAGACTTCGTGCGAACGATTACTATTATTTGAAATAAAGCTATCGCGAAACTTCATTACTTAAACCTATGGAAACATATGCACAATTAGCATGTGTTTATATTCATTTAGTTTAATTGTCAATGTAACTATATATCTATATCTATATATATATATTTCCCCGTATCATTATCGATTTTAATAAATTTGCATTATTGAATGTATTTTTGTGCCACATTTATAATCACTGATTATGTTCTTTTGTACGATTATTGAATTTTTGCGATGCATTATTTTTCCGCTGCACCTCATGCGACTAGTTAAGATTCGATTCATACATAATACTTTAAAAGTGGTAATTAGAGTCCTCTTCAATTAGTTTAAAGCACTGCCAAAAATTATACATTTGTCGTAAAAGCAAGAACCGTAAATTTGTTTTGAAAATTGATTGATTTTAATCATAGAAATAATTACTTTCGTACGAGAATCTAAGGTATAAAGATACGGATCCTGATGGAAGGAAAGGAGAGCATAGAAAATATTCTGACAATTAATTTTTAAACCCAACTGTTGACTAGACTTCGTGCGAACGATTACTATTATTTGAAATAAAGCTATCGCGAAACTTCATTACTTAAACCTATGGAAACAGTATGCACAATTAAGCATGTGTTTATATTCATTTAGTTTAATTGTTAATGTAAATATATATCTATATATATATATATATATTTCCCCGTATCATTATCGATTTTAATAAATTTGCATTATTGAATGTATTTTTGTGTCACATTTATAATCACTGATTATGTTCTTTTGTACGATGTATTCAATTTTTGCGATGCATTATTTATCCGCTGCACCTCATGCGACTAGTTAAGATTCGATTCATACATAATACTTTAAAAGTGGTAATTAGAGTCCTCTTCAATTAGTTTAAAGCACTGCCAAAAATTATACATTTGTCGTAAAAGCAAGAACCGTAAATTTGTTTTGAAAATTGATTGATTTTAATCATAGAATATTACTTTCGTACGAGAATCTCAGGTATAAGATGATAGATCCTGATGGAGGAAAGGAGAGCATAGAAAATATTTTACAATTAATTTTTAAACCCAACTCTTGACTAGACTTCGTGCGAATGATTACTATTATTTGAAATAAAGCTATCGCGAAACTTCATTACTTAAACCCATGGAAACGTATGCACAATTAACATGTGTTTATATTCATTTAGTTTAATTGTCAATGTAACTATATATCTATATCTATATATATATATTTCCCCGTATCATTATCGATTTTAATAAATTTGCATTATTGAATGTATTTTTGTGCCACATTTATAATCACTGATTATGTTCTTTTGTACGATTATTGAATTTTTGCGATGCATTATTTTTCCGCTGCACCTCATTCGACTAGTTAAGATTTGATTCATACATAATACTTTAAAAGTGATAATATGCGTCCTCTTCAATTAGTTTAAAGCACTGCCAAAAATTATACATTTGTCGTAAAAGCAAGAACCGTAAATTTGTTTTGAAAATTGATTGATTTTAATCATAGAAATATTCTACATTACTTTACGAGAATCTCAGGTATAAAGATCACGGATCCTGATGGAGGAAAGGAGAGCATAGAAAATATTCTGCAATTAATTTTTAAACCCAACTCTTGACTAGACTTCGTGCGAATGATTACTATTATTTGAAATAAAGCTATCGCGAAACTTCATTACTTAAACCCATGGAAACGTATGCACAATTAACATGTGTTTATATTCATTTAGTTTAATTATTAATGTAAATATATATCTATATATATATATATATATATTTCCCCGTATCATTATCGATTTTAATAAATTTGCATTATTGAATGTATTTTTATGTCACATTTATAATTACTGATTATGTTCTTTTGTACGTGTATTCAATTTTTGTGATGCATTATTTTTCCGCTGCACCTCATGCGACTAGTTAAGATTCGATTCATACATAATACTTTAAAAGTGGTAATTAGAGTCCTCTTCAATTAGTTTAAAGCACTGCCAAAAATTATACATTTGTCGTAAAAGCAAGAACCGTAAATTTGTTTTGAAAATTGATAGATTTTTATCATGGAAAATTACTTTCGTACGAGAATCTCAGGTATAAGATGATAGATCCTGATGGAGGATAGGAGAGCATAGAAAATATTTTAAAATTAATTTTTAAACCCAACTCTTGACTAGACTTCGTGCGAATGATAACTATTATTTGAAATAAAGCTATCGCGAAACTTCATTACTTAAACCCATGGAAACGTATGCACAATTAACATGTGTCTATATTCATTTAGTTTAATTATTAATGTAAATATATATCTATATATATTTCCCCCTCTATCATTATCTATTTTAATAAATTTGCATTATTGAATGTATTTTTGTGTCACGTTTATAATCACTGATTATGTTCTTTTGTACGATTATTGAATTTTTGCGATGCATTATTTTTCCGCTGCACCTCATGCGACTAGTTAAGATTCGATTCATACATAATACTTTAAAAGTGGTAATTAGAGTCCTCTTCAATTAGTTTAAAGCACTGCCAAAAATTATACATTTGTCGTAAAAGCAAGAACCGTAAATTTGTTTTGAAAATTGATTGATTTTAATCATAGAAAATATTCTACAATTACTTTATAACAGAATCTAAGGTTATAAAATCACGGATCCTGATGAAGGAAAGGAGAGCATAGAAAATATTCTGCAATTAATTTTTAAACCCAACTGTTGACTAGACTTCGTGCGAACGATTACTATTATTTGAAATAAAGCTATCGCGAAACTTTCATTACTTAAACCCTATGTGAAACAGTATGCACAATTAACATGTGTTTTATATGTTATTTAGTTTAATTGTTCAATGTTAATCTCTATTATTATATATATTGTGACGTGGTATCACAAAAAGTTAAATAATTTGAATATTAAACAGATACAAATTTTAATTTATTTCCCGATCACCTCACCCTAGGCGCGTCGCGTGCATATCATTACCAGTGATTCATGCTACTTACGTTAATTAAATTTAATTTTCAATTTTAAACAAAAATTAGTGATTCTACAAATTCTCCAATACGGGTTGTGTAACAAAAAGACGTTTTAGCCGATATCTACGGAGATATCAAATTTAACAATTTAACCTCGACTCGACTAAATTGTATACCGGGAAATCACGAACATCTCACAAAAAAAAATAAACAATCTATACAACATCTCGATTTTAACGCATTCAACCTGAAAAAGGAAAATCCGAGCTAAAAGGAAATTACGAATCTCGAAAATATCACTAATTCTGGTCCACCGGCATATTAGAGAGAGAGAGGATAGAGAAGACAGTACAAAAATAACTAAAAAACTCACCCAGCAATGCCAAATGAAAATAATAATACTTTAAACAATTAAAACAACTCTAAGTTCCGGCCCACGCATCTTCTTTAATTTATTTTTGGAATGTAATCCTAATCTCCGAAAATAAAAAAATAAAATGGTCTGAGCCTCGAACTTTCAGTATGGTTCCTTCCCCTTTTCGAGATCGGGCGACGAGTGACAAGTCAGTGTGTGTCCGCTTTCATCGGCTCGGAACTCGATTTTCCCTCTAAAATCCATCTAGCATCTTTGTTATGCATATTAGGCAATAGTATTATCCTTGTCTCGTACATTTAGCAAGAATACACTATTGTTCCGCCAATTTAAGAAAAGAGGGCGTTACCATCAATTTATCCGGCCGCGCGACTATTTAAAGGCTTGTTACTTTTCTATATCATAAGAAGAAAGAAAACACCACCAAAATTCTCAAAAAAATAAAAAAAATCCCAAATAATTTAGTAAAAATTATCAATTATCGTAATAAATCAATCAATAGTTATCAATAAACTATACTCCAAAAATCGTCTTTTATTCTCTCTCTCTCTATTCAATAGCCAATACTTGACTATACCAAAAATTCGGGTAAGGAAAATAATAACTACGCACGGTATATATATACTCGAACTATATTTAGATTATCACGATAAAGAAGACAAAGACGGAAAATCTCGACATTTCTATTAAATTCTAATCCCTGGGGAGGATTACTATTCGCCTCCTGGTGAGCAAAAAGAGACTACTTGATTGGTCCTCGACATATTTTCCTATAGTCGCATCCATGTACTTGCACCTTACTTGCAGCTATCTCTGTTTACTGTCACCAGCTGATTCTCCCCAGTGTTTTCCTCAACAAATCAAATAAATTTTGTTATTAGCTGGGAATTAAGTTTAATTGTTTGTTAACCTGCAGCGATGCAATGTCCTATCTTGCTCGTCACCCGATTTCAAGTATGTATTAGTGAAATCTATTAACGAATTATTTTATTTATCCCAGGAGGACGACCACTCGTCATAATATATATATATTTCCCCGTATCATTATCGATTTTAATAAATTTGCATTATTGAATGTATTTTTGTGTCACATTTATAATCACTGATTATGTTCTTTTGTACGATTATTGAATTTTTGCGATGCATTATTTTTCCGCTGCACCTCATTCGACTAGTTAAGATTTGATTCATACATAATACTTTAAAAGTGGTAATTAGAGTCCTCTTCAATTAGTTTAAAGCACTGCCAAAAATTATACATTTGTCGTAAAAGCAAGAACCGTAAATTTGTTTTGAAAATTGATAGATTTTAATCATGGAATATTACTTTCGTACGAGAATCTCAGGTATAAGATGATAGATCCTGATGGAGGAAAGGAGAGCATAGAAAATATTTTACAATTAATTTTTAAACCCAACTGTTGACTAGACTTCGTGCGAACGATTACTATTATTTGAAATAAAGCTATCGCGAAACTTCATTACTTAAACCCATGGAAACGTATGCACAATTAACATGTGTTTATATTTATTTAGTTTAATTGTTAATGTAAATATATATCTATATATATATATATTTCCCCCTCTATCATTATCTATTTTAATAAATTTGCATTATTGAATGTATTTTTGTGTCACTTTATAATCACTGATTATGTTCCTTTGTACGATTATTGAATTTTTGCGATGCATTATTTTTCCGCTGCACCTCATGCGACTAGTTAAGATTCGATTCATACATAATACTTTAAAAGTGGTAATTAGAGTCCTCTTCAATTAGTTTAAAGCACTGCCAAAAATTATACATTTGTCGTAAAAGCAAGAACCGTAAATTTGTTTTGAAAATTGATTGATTTTAATCATAGAATAATTACTTTCGTACGAGAATCTCAGGTATAAGATCACGATCCTGATGGAGGAAAGGAGAGCATAGAAAATATTCTGCAAATTAATTTTTAAACCCAACTGTTGACTAGACTTCGTGCGAACGATTACTATTATTTGAAATAAAGCTATCGCGAAACTTCATTACTTAAACCCATGGAAACGTATGCACAATTAACATGTGTTTATATTCATTTAGTTTAATTATTAATGTAAATATATATCTATATATATTTCCCCTCTATCATTATCGATTTAATAAATTGCATTATTGAATGTATTTTGTTGTCACGTTTATAATCACTGATTATGTTCTTTTGTACGATTATTGAATTTTTGCGATGCATTATTTTTCCGCTGCACCTCATGCGACTAGTTAAGATTCGATTCATACATAATACTTTAAAAGTGGTAATTAGAGTCCTCTTCAATTAGTTTAAAGCACTGCCAAAAATTATACATTTGTCGTAAAAGCAAGAACCGTAAATTTGTTTTGAAAATTGATATGATTTTAATCATAGAAATATTACATTACTTTAGTACGAGAATCTAAGGTATAAGATCACGGATCCTGATGGAAGGAAAGGAGAGCATAGAAAATATTCTTACAATTAATTTTTAAACCCAACTGCTTGACTAGACTTCGTGCGAATCGATTACTATTATTGAAATAAAGCTATCGCGAAACTTCATCTAGACTAGTAAAGCTATCGCGAAACTTCATTACTTAAACCTATGGAAACATATGCGCAATTAGCATGTGTTTATATTCATTTAGTTTAATTGTCAATGTAACTATATATCTATATCTATATATATATATTTCCCGGTATCATTATCGATTTTAATAACTTTGCATTATTGAATGTATTTTTGTGTCACATTTATAATCACTGATTATGTTCTTTAGTACGATTATTGAATTTTTGCGATGCATTATTTTTCCGCTGCACCTCATTCGACTAGTTAAGATTTGATTCATACATAATACTTTAAAAGTGATAATATGCGTCCTCTTCAATTAGTTTAAAGCACTGCCAAAAATTATACATTTGTCGTAAAAGCAAGAACCGTAAATTTGTTTTGAAAATTGATTGATTTTAATCATAGAATATTACTTTCGTACGAGAATCTCAGGTATAAGATGATAGATCCTGATGGAGGAAAGGAGAGCATAGAAAATATTTTACAATTAATTTCAA